>JAIPRL010000793.1:0-10194 GCA_025469235.1 Pemphigus obesinymphae | reverse complement strand
AACGTCAGATAAGACATAATGTTCACTTTTGAAATAATGAAATTCGAAGAAACGGAATTTACCGGATTCGATAAAAGATAAAACGCGAGTTAAAAGATAAATCGTGTACGCGAGTGATTAAAATGCGCGTGACTTACGTACCTATAAATAAATTAAATTTGCCATAATCTGACAGAGCCTATGATAATAATTTACGATAGTGAATAAGCATACATCTACCCAAATAATTGTCAGTACGACACTATAAATCTCCTTATGGTCTTCAGGTTTTATAACAAAATGACAAGAATGCAATAAAAAAAATTACATATAGGTACCTACCTATAATTTTTTTATTTGAGAAAAACACATTCTGCAGAATCAAATATAAATAAAAACAAATAATATCCATTTGAAAAAAAAATTTTGATGAAATTTCGGGGGGGGGGGGTTTGAACCCGGAAAACCCCCTCCCTGAATACGGCCATGTTTAGGGGTGGTTCGAATGCTAAGAAGTTAGAAATTGCGGGTAAGGTGAGTCATATGGCACAATGCGATTTCAAGAGCAGAATTGTACCCACATATTTTTCACTAAAATCGTAATTCCTAAATCTTTATCGAGCATTGAGTTTTGTCTTGAAACATTTTTTTTCCTATCGAAAATCGATTGGAAAAAATCGTTCAAGTATATAGATAGTGGAGTTGGTCCATTCTCCCTTCGGTCATTGAACAGGAATACAAGATAGTGTATTATTATTTTAATTTTAAATTTTCGAAAGCAAAGAAAGATTATTCCGTTCGTCAGACGATTTTGACCACTATATTTGTTATTTTGTTAATTTCTCTGCATTTATAAAGTATAAAGCATTTCCGCTGTAAAATGTGGTTTTGGTTTAAGCTTAAGAAATCTACTGGGGAATCAAAAATGACCTCTTTATAGTACCAATACTACCAATGAAAATAGCTCTTTAATCCAAAATTAATTTTGTACTCTTATATTACCCCCCCCCCCCAAAAATAGGTACATAAATATATATATAAAAACACTTCGTAATTATTAAGACTATTCCGTCTCTTAATTCATTCAGAATTTAAATTATCAAAAAAATTGTAAAACTCAATAAAAACTATATTTTTGTAAATTTAAAAATATAATAGAATATTAAAGGCCAAGAAAGAATTTTATCTCACTGACCTGTAAGGAATTGGACCAACATATTAATAATAGTAGAAGATTAAAAGAATGGAGGAGAGATTGAAAAACCTGAAAAAGAAGAAAATACAGAATATAATATTATTTTTAATTGAAAATTTTAATATGTTGGTATATGTTATTATTATAATTTATATACAGTTAATATAGTTAATATTTGGATTTATTGAGTGTTTGCAGTATACATTAAAATGAGTTCCAATACATATTTTTACATTAAATTTCTAATTTTATGGTTTCTTTGTATAATACGTATAAGTATAACACGTCCACTTCATGTATAACCCCTGGATAATGTCACACGTTAAAAAAGATGGGAATTAAAAGCATTAAATTTGATATCTGCGTCATCAGTAGGTACTGTAAAATTATTGGACAAAATTAGATAGATGATAGTAAATTATGTGTTATCAATTTTTTAAATAATTGAATAATGATTATTGTTAAATAAAAAAAAAATATTAAAATCACAATTTTAATTATCCTATATAAATTTAAAAATTTAACGGTCACCAGAGGCTCAAATGAACTAAGGAAATTTAAAATTGGCCCCATTGTATATATTTTTATTCAAAATTTTAACAAATTAAATAAATATGAAATTTGTAATAATAAAAATAAAAATAAATTTGACTCATAATTTGGTGTTTAGGGTAGGTATAATTTTAAACTTTTTATTCATATTTTTTTAACGAGGATCGTGAACATTTTATTATATCTCTTCTATATCCCATTCGAGAATATCCATAGTTCTATGAAATCATTTTGAATAATTATATTTATATTCTTTACCAATGAACGTGACATTGTAAAAACAGCCAGTGGCAGATTGGCGAGAATTTTCAGTCCGGGAAAACGGGAAAATGTATCAATCGGTCCTTTTATAAAAAAAAAAAAAAAAATCATATAATATCGAATACATAAATAAAAGCTAGTGATGACTGGAAATGCTAAAAGGATTTCATCCCAAAATTATTTGTAGATTCTTTAAAATAAATAACCCAAATAATTTACAAATTATCTTAGTAATCATTTCAAAATTCTAAGCCAATAAAAATATTAAATTTTATTTATTGAATATTTCCAAAAAGGTAATGCAAAATGTAAATAGGTAGGTACCGCTAGAGGCTTAGATCGTCTTTGCCTTGATTAAAAGACGATGTTGTAAATGTGTTTAGTATTTTATACGTATTTCTGGTCTTGAACTTAAAATTTAATCTCGAAAATGAATATAAATAATTTAAAAACAAATTAATTTTGGAGAGTTATTATAAGGTATAATAATAAAATAAAATAATGAATTAAATGTATTATTGTGAATTTTACTGAAGAAAATACAGCTCTGTTGATTGTTTAAAAAAAAATTTTATACTTTATACTTTACGATAAAATGCAATACGTAAAAAATGTGAAAAGTAGCAAAAAAAACGACGAAAAACGAAGGATTATTGGGCTATTTTAAACATTATTATAATTATATAATATTATTTTTTAAATATGAGCAAACTCCCGAGACTCGGGAGCCTATAACTTTACCCGGGATTAAGGATTTTGACTCTGGGCTGGTGTAATTATAACCATAGTTATTCATAAGGTGTGGTAACTTGGTAACGTGCATTTTATAAACAAATTGTCATTATTAAAATCAATATATTAATTTGGCTGATAAACTTATTTTGTGATTTATAATATAGAATGTTAAGTAAAATTAATCAATTATTTTTGTATGTAAATCATTTAAAAGTACCTATCTATAATATAGATATAAATTTACAACCACCACCTTTAAACAATAAATTAATCAGGCCAATTTATGCTTAGGTATTTGAGGGGTTTTTTTATTTAATATACAAGGTTTTATTTTAGATTATCAGCGAAGTGAGTAATGTATTGGTTTCATATAATGACGTACGTATGTATTTTTTTAAATTCAGATTTATGTGTATTTTTATATACATTTTCTCGGTTAGAAGTAGATCAGCAAAAAAATTTTTTAATGGAAAATTGGTTCTAGTTGGTTTGCTTTAAAAAGGTAACTTTTTAATTTCCCAGTAGTTTTCTTAAGAAAAATAAAAAACTACTTTTTGTAATGTACTTTTTTTAAAAAATCACTAAAAATAACGAATAAAGTTATCATGGTTAATGATTATTTTTTTATAACATTATACCAAACTTTGCTCATAATCGTTTTTTTAATGTAATGATTTATCTTTACTTTAAAAATAAAAAAATATTAATACCCTATTCTATTTGAGGATCAAATTGATAATGGACCAACATCCACAGCTTGTATCCGGATAACTTTTTAAATAATTACTATTATTATCTTTCTTCAATTACCTACTTTTAAAATTTGTTTATATTACATCTATGTTTAATACCATTTTGTCATATTTTGTTTTTAGTTTATTTTTCTTGGACTTGATTTATTCAATTTTTATTAAATTATTGTTCCTAGGCTTTTATATTATTACCTATTATCAATACTGAATCAATGGTGAAAATATGTTTACATACTGTATATAAATAAGTTGTTTTCTTAGTTTGATTTTAAACAGTTGACTTTCAAAATAATCCTTTAAAAGGCATTTAAAGGAAAATATATTTAAAATCATTTAACCTGGTTCCATGTCATTATAACCCGTTATTATATAATACATTTTTTGATATTGTATATTGATGAGTTATTCAATTTTTTAAACGTGAATTACTATCACTTTTGGTAAATAATTTGTCAATTAATTTGAAATATTCATCTATATAGTTCACTACAGATGTGGGCGGAAAATGTACAAACAGACATACCGGGACGTCAGCAGCGGCACCATTGGTATCTGGTATTATTGCGTTGGGTTTGTCGGCTAAGTAATTAAAATATCTCATACATTTAATTGAACGATGAATTAATTTTTGAATTTCTATTATTTCAAGTCCGAACTTGACATGGAGAGATGTACAATATTTATTGGCATGGACTTCTCAAGTGGCTCCATTATCTGATAACTACGGGTGGAACAGAAACCAGGCGGGTTTTTATTATTCCATGGACTTTGGTTTTGGGCTGGTGAATGCTTATAAATTCGTCAAGGAAGCTATGAAGTGGGAAAATGTTCCAGAAATGTCATCTTGTGCCATACGTATGCCTAAGGTTAAGTAAGTACCATATAACGAGTAACTTATACGAGGTTATCCTCACTTCTACTATCCTTTCAAATTTAAATAAATTATAATGTGTAAAATATATTTTTGGATTGTCAATTAATATTATATAGAATATAGATACTCGTAATAAATTAATAAATAATAATGATCGAATGTACAATCGTTTTTCTGGTTCATAAATTATACAAAAACTACGAATAGTTTCGATTGTTAATATAATAAAAAATAAAAACGAGAAACGATACAACAACTTCATACATTTTAAAATTTAATGACAAATGTAAAATAGCAACGAATCTTAAACTATCAATTTAAACCAAGAAAACAAAATGGAAACATTTAGGAGAAGAAATTTTCATTAGTCGATGTATATTGTATAATATCATCAATATAAATATAATAATATAAAACAACATTTTTCTCATTAACACTTGTTTACATCAAGTAAACTGCAAGAGTTGCCCAACACAGAAAACAAAACAGAAATCCTTTAATTTTTACTGCCTTTTGAGCGTCTCCAGAAACACGAACATTGTGTTGTCAGTTTGGATAATGTCAACGAATTGTTTTAATTTTGTCTCCTATTTGTTAGAACTAAGAATGTTGTTGTTTTGTAAACTGGCATTATACAACAGAAAAATACTTTGATTTTAACAATATATCCATCCCAAAAATGTATTCGATGTTAATTGGTATTGTTTTACATATTTGTTTTTAGAGGCTTTCCTGTAACTAGAAATGAAGCTGCCCGTATTATTGTGAATTCAAACGCTTGTGAAGGATCTCCAGGAGAAGTAAAATTTATAGAATACGTGGAATTGGTGTTACTATTGTCGTACCCAAGAAGAGGAGATATCCAAATAGCAATGAAATCTCCTTCAGGTTAAATAATATTTATTATATATTATTATATAATCCAAAAACTAAAATGAAAAATATAACATTACTGTATAAATAACTAGAAGACGTCTTTTACTCCATAATGATAATTAGTTTTGGCGAACTAAATATATTTAAGTCATAGTTATCACATATCTACTTATTACAAAGAAATTGGTACATTTTGACATTGTTTCTTTAAAATATTTTGTAATTTAAAATATGAAAGAAAGCATTAGCATTTTTCTTGAACATTTTGGGAAAATTAATATAATATGGCGTACGGGCTTTTAAATCGAATGTTATAGATTTAAGTACTTTAATATAATAATAATATTAATAGGTACATTGATGATTTGATAGGTATCGATATTTATACTATCAAGTAGTATGTAAATAGGAATAGTATAAGGCAACTATAATACAATTTATTTTAATATCCTAAAATTTATAAAACAAAAAAAAATGCATAAAGATGAATTATAAATTGTATTTTATACATATTTACCTTAAATCGTTAATTAAGTAGCACACACAAATATAATACATTGTAGGAACGGAATGTCATGTTCTGGAACACCGACCGAGAGATTCGAGTAATCAAGGATTACGAAGATGGACATTTAAAATACTTGCTTTCTGGGGAGAAACGCCAAAAGGAAAATTCACCATTGATATTTTTGATAAGGTATACATACACACATAATAATAACGTTTAGATTCAACTCAAACGATTTACATAATGTAAACTGTAACAATTAGACAGGAAAAGAATCAAACAGAGGAGTTATTTCGGAAATGACTTTGTCCATACATGGAACCAGGCACGCGCCGGATATTTATAAAAATGGTCCTCGACCATACGACAAATTTACGTTGGCGAAACCGGTTGGTATCCACTCAATTAAGACATTACTTAGTTTAATCCATAATTATTTCCAACAGGGCGACAAACCAAGATTCATTCACCTAAGCACTAACGGTGTTAAATATTATGAAAATCCCAATGTAGACACAGATTCTCATGTCAACAATGAAAACAACCAAGATCAAAAGGATAATGAATTAAGAAAACGAAATGAAAACACCGAAGTACAAGACAACAAGAGAGAAGGTACGATTTTACCAAACACGATGTCCCATAATACGAATGCAATAGAAAGTAATCACATCGGAGACGTTGACAATATTCGATTACAACAAGAAATCGAAAACTCCGAAATGATGGATTCAAATAAACAACATACCGTATGGCAAAAGTTACAAGGACTTGAAAATAACTTAGCTGATACATTTGTACAGAACATAATACCACCTAACACAATGAGTTTATTTCAAAATAATTTATTAGACGGCATTGATAGAAATCAAAAATTCAAAATTATGAATTCAAATGATTTTATACGGATGGTACAAGGTGCAAATCGAAGAGTTAACGGGTTTTCACAGAACATGGTGCCTCATTTTAATTTTTTCTAACCCCATTGTCGATTTTCAGCTATAAATATTAACCTGTGGAACATGTACCGTATAAGTGAGGAGCATTCACTTATACCACGGGAATACGAATATAATATTTTTATTTCTGTTTGCGATGTTTATAAATTACATTTATCGTCTCTTTAATTTATTTAATTACTATATTATATTATTATCGTTTAACTACACAATACTCAAGGTGTAACCTTATATTATATACATATAATAAAAAAATATACAAATATTTGAATAGAGTAAATACTATTATTTCTATGTCCCAATTATATTTAAATCGATATCGCCATGACGATTTTATTTATTATTTTGTTATTTCCTCTGCATTTATAAAATATTTTTCGCATTAAAGGTAGTATTTTTTAGAATCAAACCTTTACTGACTTACCTGAAAAAATGTGTACATAAAATGAAACGGTGATATGAAAAAAATGTACCATTTAAAAACCAATACATTCTTTGCTTCGCTCATGACTAAGACTACGACGACCAAATGATCGCATCAATATTGTTAAGAGATCTAATACTTTCTGTTCCCACTGAGTAGTTTAAATACAATATACATATAAGCATTTGATAAAATTGTGAATTTTTTCGGATCCATGTTAGATTTAAAATTTTAAATCGTTCAAGTGCATTTATTTTACTTTAAGCTATTTTTAACTCTGCGAGCGTGCTAAATTTTCGGTTTCTCAAAAGATCGCCAACCACACGTTTGTTGGCTCTGTCTTGCATAACATAGCAAATCTACGTATCGCATTCTTATTACAGTTTATTTATAACTAATATTAGAGTAAATTTACCTATTATCAAATCTGCAGAGGAGAATATAAACTATGCTCTAGAGTGAAGTTTTTTTTCGAAATTTTATTTTGAAAACTATTTATATAGGTACATTAAAAAAAATCAGTTATTTAACTACTCATAACTTGTTTAAAAACAAAAATATTAAAAAAACCTCCACGCTAGAGTACAGTATATATTCTCCGCTAAAATTTCGATAATAGGTAAATTTATATTCATATTAATTTATAATAAATTATAGTAAGACCATGTAGATTTGCTATGTTATGAGTAGGTATGCAAGACAGAGACGAAAAGCGTGTGGGTAGCGTCTTCTTGAGTTATTTTAAATGATATACTAAAAACATGATAAAACCAAAATAATAATATCCATCTCCTTGGTTACCAAACTCGTAACAATGTATACTAGTAACTAAGGACATATGAACAGAGGGGTGGACACAACGGGAATATAAGGTGTTAAAATTTATGTTTAAAAATCTCAAATAAACCGCAAATCAAAGGCCATTTCCAATATTGTCAATATTGGACTATAATTAACATTGTCCTGTTTTGAATTGTCTTTAAGATAAATTCCTGACTTTGATTGTTCCAAAAATTCTATATTTCTCGAAGAATAATTTACCGGAAATTATCTCGAAAACAATTTATACTGAAATTAAGCATTTCTAGAAAATACTTATTTCTATATTTACCATTCCCGATTTTGATGGCCCATTGTTATGAGCATTACTTTATACAATAAATAAATTATTTATTAAATAAAATAACCCTGGTGTTTGACATGTATAAAACTCCTCTCGTTGATCCTATATAAACTAAATAGACGTAGGCCGAGAGTTTTTAATTACCTCATTGGACGTATAGTTTTCGTACATCCCGCGAAAAAATTATATTCTATAATTAATTATTATACTGTCACTATGTCAGGAGAGATAAAATAATATTTAACACTATTATAAAAATCATTATTATGCTTTAATATATATAATTATATTTATATTAAATATATATATATTTAATACATAATATTTATATATATATTATATTTATAATATACAATAGTGTAATACTATAACATTATCTGTATAATTTAGATTCAATACTTCCCCCAAAGAATTTCCTAGTCGTTTACAATTGGCCAAACCAAATTTATTAAAAATATTAATAATTTTTACAATATTTTTACAGTAAACTCGTTTTAAATAAAAAAAAATAATGGCTTTTTTAAATTTTATACTACATTTAAGGCAGTCAAAAGCGATGTATTATATCATTGATTTAGACCTAAAAGCCTGCCAAAATTACCCGTATATCTGATTTTCCGGTTTTAAATCTGAAAATAATTAAGGTTTTGTAGGTTCTTTACCCGGAGAACACGGAAAGCGGGATTTATATGATTTGACTAAGACGTTTTTAAAAAGAGTAATTGATTTTTGGAAGTATATTAATTTGCAAAAACCTTTGTCATATGACAATAAATCAAAAAATATGAAAAATGTATTCCCAACACTATCTAGTAAATTACTTGCATAATCTTAATATATTTTCGTATATACGCGCTGTACGATATTACCTATTACCTGTTATCATTGAATAATGCTATTACCTACCCAATATATAGATATTTATACTCGTATAAAGCGATTTATACTTCACCACTATATCTAATGTTCACGGCCGCCAAATTTTAAAACTTGTAAATATCTACGCCCATATAATTGTATATGTATATACAGGGTGGAAACTAAGTTGTGGTCTCTCATACGATATTCATGTTTAGTATGACATGTAAATTATAACATTTTTTTTTTTTTAATCGGAGTAAAATTGTAACGTTAAATGAAGCTGGACTAGATCGGAAAATGCTGGATGTAACGTGATACATTGATTTAGGAAAGAATTTTGCATGAAATCTAATGATAATATTCATACACAGATCTGAAATCGAATAAAAACGTTATAAGTAACATTATTGAAACATCCTTCCCATATAGGTATGATGTTTTCTTTTGGTCCTAGGGGGGGGAGGGGTTGAAATCGACCTCCTCCGGTATATACGCCACAAAATAAGGTAATATGCATTTTCCGTGTAATAGTAACTGTTTTCGCGATATACGACTTGTCAAAATTTAAAAATTTGTTTTTTTATTTTAAAAAAAAAAACGGGTGTTTTGTAAATATATACATAAAAATTTAACAATCATAACATTGAACCATATAGATGATAGTCATTAAAATAGAATTTGTATTTTTAGTTTAGAAACATAAAAAAATAGAATTATACGGGCGATGGATGAGGAGGGGGGGTTATCCCTTTAGCCCCCCTCTGATTATGCAAATATTTTTCAATGACTTTTTAATTTACTAAAAAATGAGTGAAAATTGGCAATTTGGTGTAAAAAAACCATTGTTATTATGTTTTAATAATAAAAAATTATTGATACGAGGTTTAATCATGATCTATAAGGTTAGGCATTCTCGATAAAAAAAAAAAAGATTGATTTTGTAATTAATTAAAGTTATTGACTTTAAGCCACGGACTAAGA
Organism: Pemphigus obesinymphae; assembly: GCA_025469235.1. Lineage (NCBI taxonomy): Eukaryota > Metazoa > Arthropoda > Insecta > Hemiptera > Aphididae > Pemphigus > Pemphigus obesinymphae. Next base: position 114 of record JAIPRL010000793.1, on the reverse strand, counting down.
TACTATGGACCGGTATCGCTTAGATGGAGGGTGTAGAGGGGAACGGGTCGCAAAAGTTTCATAAATGGAAATCTGGCATAGCTAACGCTCTATAACGGTTTAATTTAGAGTTAA
>JAIPRL010000792.1:65490-112199 GCA_025469235.1 Pemphigus obesinymphae | reverse complement strand
GACGATCACAGTTCATTTACCCTTCGTGGTTGCTGCCGCATTGTAAAATGTGAAATAAGTTAGTGATTATTATAAAATGACAACATTAATACCTATAGTAATAAATAATTGTATTTGTTGGTAGGTAGGTACCCCGTCCGTTTTACAGATAAGAAGCGATAATAGGTATTCCGGGAAATTACACACACTAACAATTATTTATTACTCACACACTCACACGGCTAATATGCTTGCGTATCTTAAACTGCCTATACAAAACTCCTTAGAAACTGACCGCTTTCAACCCCCTTAACTACCAAGAGGACGATACACATGCGATTTTTAAGGGGTTCTGTATAGGCAATTTTTATGAAAAATAAAAATCTCATTTAAAAATATTAATTTAGTACAATTTAAAAGTAATTTAATAATAGATTTGTCAGTGTTAGTACCACTTTTTATTGTTGTGTAATCACAATATTTTTTAACAAAACTGTTTTGTGAGAAAACATTGTTCTCGGGCTGTAGTTGTAATTCAAAACCAAATTTTGACACAATATTTTAGACAAAATTATCTGTGTTCTACTTTCCTCTCTTTTTCGACATCACAACTAATATTAGGCCATCTGTAAAAATCTTCCAGAAAATGGTTTTTACAAAATTAGTAGGTAACTTTTGCAAAATCTTATGTTTTTTTAAAAAAACGATGGTAGAACACAGATTATAATTATTTTATTAACAATATTGTGTCAAAATTGTCTATATTCTAATATTGTTTCTGAATTACAACTACAGCCCAAAAATAATTTTTCTCGCAAAACAGTTTTTTACGATAAAATAATGCATGTGTGGTATGTCCTCTTAATAGTATCAGGTTGTAACCTGATGATAACTTATAGTTGAAACTAATTGTTACCTTTATAAACATTTTACAAATGCTCTGGGTATATATTATTTTTATATATTTTTTATAATATATACATATATATATATATTATATAATATATTTGTAAATACATATATATAATAATAATAATATATATATATATATTTTTTTTTTTAATTTATTGCTAATTCATAATTGTTATATTGTATAATATCTAACATTAAACCAATATAATTTTTGACATTTTTAAGTACATTTTTTATTATCTACTTAGGTAATATGTGATCTTAGCCCCTCCCCATACGAAATTCATGCAATCTATGCCACTGTTTATATACCTACCAATTTCTTACTTTGTCTACTCCGGTACCTACGCATAAAAAGTTGGAATTTATTTTGCATGGATTGATATTTTGAATGGAAAATAATTTTAACATAAAATTTTTTTTTTTTGGTCGAAAATTCTATGGAATGGAAAATATAATATATGGAAATTATAAATATAATATACAGAGTGTATCGTATGTCATTGTACGCGATTTTAATTATTACTACATAAATATAAATTTTGACAAAACGAAAAATATGTGTTTCTTTTCAAGACCGATATTTTTAATATTTTGTACGACAACAGGATATAAATTGTTTAAACTTATGCTTAGATACCTACCTAAAACTATAAATATGATTGAAAAATCTTTTTTAAATTACTAACTAAATCTATAAGTTACGGGCTTTTAAAGTTCACGAATTTACAGTTTATTGCCCACAGCGCATCATCAAAACTTAAATATTTAAGTTTTAAAACAGCTTAAAAATGTTAATTTTAGGTTACGTTTTAAACATAATTCGTTTATATTTCATTGATATTAAAATTACATTAAAAATAATTTAATAAATAATTATTGTTTAATTAACAATCTTTAAATGTACGTTTTATATGCATATAAAAACATTCAAAATGAAGCCAGTAAAGAGAATAAGAATAATATATATAATATATGTAATATTTTATTTTGCCCCCGGTGACGTATTTAGAGGAGGATAAGGGGAAAAATCACTCATCTCGGGCATCACTTTTTTGGGTGGCAGCAAATTGTAGCATACAGCATTTTTATTTTTATTTTTTTGCTTATCAGTCAGAGGGCTTTACACCTCTACCAATATCTAAAAATTGACACCTATGTATACATACCGATTTATTAGCATTTTCACCATAAAAAGGAAATAAAATGTTAACAAAAATTGTGCAGTACCTACCTATGTAATAGAAAATTAGACAAGGATTTAATTATTTAAAAAAATATCGTTCTGAAGCTTCTAACGAGTACTCAAGTGTTTTCAAATTCATACATTTTTTTCAATGTAAACAAATATAAAAATGTTATATTTGGGGATTATTTTTTTGAAATTATTCCAAATACCAAAACATCTATTACTCTGAACATATAAATATTAATAATACCTATACACAGTAGGTACTTCAATCGTTAAAATATTGTCGTCTGTGAATAAACTATGTGCTTTAGTATGTGTTAGTGGTATAATCTGTAAAATAGTCTCCAATTTTATTCAATAATAAAACCATTGTTAGTACTCAAAAATATACCGTAATTTTCCATACCGTTTCAATAACTTTCATAAGCTCAGTTACATGTCAAATTTCATGATTTGTGTTGCTATACAGTATACAATTACAATATAGGGAAGTTCTGTAAAAAGAGACTCAGCATTTCTCAAATTCTGAAACCTTATATTGCCAAATAAAGGTTCTGAAAAAAATGCTAGCATTGTCATTACTTTTTCAATGCTATCTTATGAATTTAATAAAATTAATTTCCAATACATTTTTATAGCATTTTATATTTTTAAATTGCTCAAAATTAGTTTTAATATGTATTTTTTTAAATTCACGCGATAGAACATTGAGAAGGTAGGTAATTACAATGTTAGAATTTTTTCAGGACTATAATTGGACAATATATAGTTTCAAAATTTGAAAAATGCTGAGACTCTTATTTTCATATATTTCAACACAGAGGCCAAGAAGACGCAACCGTAATTCGGCCATCATATTTGTTTTGTGCAAGACTCAATACTTATTCAAGCCGTATTTATGGTGGAATTTCCAAATTTTTACTAGATTCATACTATTCGTATGAATTTGTATGATAGAAATACATTTTGAAAAATTTAATTTTAAGTATGGGGGGCTGGCGAGACGTCTCTCCAACCCCCCAAATTCCTACAATTTTGAATTTTTTTTACACCATCGTTTAGTACTCTATTCGTATGAATTTGTATGATAACATTCAGAATTTTTACTACAACCCATTATCCACCAAAACAAAAATAAGATGGAGGGGCTGGTGAGACGTCTCGCCAGCTCCCCATATTCGAATTTCGATTTTTTTTTTTTTTTTTTAACTATCGTTTTGTTCTCTATTCGTATGAATTTGTATGATAGAAATACATTTTGAAAAATTATATTTTAAGTATGGAGGGGGGCTGGCGAGACGTCTCGCCCCCCATATTCCAATAAAAAACGTTTTAAAAACGTAAATAAGGCCAATTTTAATTACATATTAAGAAGAATTACATATTAAAAAAAATATATATATATATATATTTTATAAAAGTATGGGTTTTTCGATCAAAAATACTACATTCGACAAAATAAAAGTAAATATTCCCAAATCCCATCTTTTATATTGTGATTAGGTTTTTTGACTGTGCAAATACTTGCGGAAGAAAATGGATATAATAGGTTTTGGAAAACAATCAGAGAGGGAAACAAGTGTTTAGAAAACCGATTATAACCAATATTGTAATTTTTCTTCAACATATAACATCTATAACCAACTTAGCAACACTAGGATTAAAAAAAACTTATTCTATTCGTAATGTAAAAAAAAAATTTTTATTTTAATAGGACAACTAGGTATCATATAGTATATTGACACATTCATACTTACATACTATACTTATACTTACATTATATACTTTATACTTACATTCATACTTAGAACAGTATTACAATAAATTATTATAATTTGTGTTATTTGTGATTTGTTGCTCAAGAGTTATCTTATAAATAAAGTATTAAACGAGGTTCTAAAAAGAAATTCGACATTTCAAAGTGACACGTTTACAACCTCTCATCGTATCTAAGTCAACAGATAAAAGGTTGTCGTACAAATTCAAAATGTAATCACACAATTCGTACAAAAAGTGCAAAACCTATGATGTAAAGACAAAATCAAAATTCCAAATGGGGAGGAGGGGCTGGTGTGTTATTCTAAATATTATCATACAAATTCATACGAATAGAGTACAAAACGATAGTGAAAAAAAAATTCAAAATTGGAATATAAATACATAAAATTGTAATAAAATATAATAATCATTTCATTGCACGTTGGATATGGGTTTGATTATATAAATAAATAATTTGTTAAAATAAAATTATAAATCTGTGATGAAAAAAAAAAAACAAAAAGAAACTTTAGCTTATATTATATTACATTATATTATTTAAGTAAATAAATAAAAAAAAATAAATAAAAAAATACTGTGTACACAGATCTGAAATTTAATAAAAAAAATTATAAGTACCTAATTTAATTTTGTTATTTTTAATATTTTTATAAATTTTTTATTCGATTTCAGATCTGTGTATAAATATTATCATTCGATTTCTTGCGAAATTCAGCCCTAAATTAATGTGTCATACTATTTTTCGATTTTCTGGCGTCATCGAGGGTCTTTTAGTGCCACAATAACGAAAAGAGTAAAAAAAAAAAAAGGGGGGGGGGTCAAAAATCGAGTCATATATCAATTCGTAGGGTATCATTATTTTTTTGTTTGATTTGAATATTTGATTAGATATAATCATAAACCCTCAATTTCACTTTGATTGGAAAAAAAATGTCAAAATTTACACATCACACGGAGCACGAATATATGAGAGACCACACCTTTGTTAACATCCTAAATATAATCAATGGTATTAGGTATCTATTATAGATTCTTCGTTGCTACACTTAGGTATCCACTGGAGAAAACGATCGAATCACATTTTTCATTTTCATATATTTATCGTATTAATAATACTACTTATAGAATCTATTATTCTAATATTGACAATAAGAATCGTACCTAGTAGGTACCTACACGATAATAATTCAATAATCATAATATAAACCAAAATAAACGAGTTATATCATCGCATTTACACTTTGCAATACAACAATATTATTGAGCGCGTGTATGGCGGTGAATGGAAATATCTTGATACAGATTATTAATAATTATTTACGACTCGCACAAGCACAAAGCTGTTTTTCAAAATCATAAGAAGATGCCTATACTTATATAATACTCCTTAGAATCGTGTGGTGTGGAGGCCCCTTAAGTATTTTTAATAAAAAAGAGATGCCTGAGATATATTAACTCTTTCGATCTTTAAACAACTGTGAGTTGATATAAAACACAATGATAAGTCAATAAATCGATTCTTTAAACTCAATCAATTTTTAAAGTAAAAATTATCACATTCATTTCGGGGATATATTGATTCCCCGCCAATATATCCTTGACTCTGCCAGTACCAATAATTCTACCGCAACAGGTAGACCGAAAATTATCTATCGATTCCGCCACCAGGCGGTAAATATCCTGTTTCGTATAGAAATAATTGCTATCCAAACACGTCTTAAGAAATATTCTTAAGAATCTTAATGTCTTAACGTCTTAAGAGTGTAGTAGGTATATACACAGAATAATTTTAATATTACTGGTAGAAAAAAAATAAACTGGTATAATTTTTGGTATCGGCGTATCATAATATTATGTTTTTAACAATTTTGCGTGTATATACTTTATTTCCTTAACTCTTTTTACAATAAATTTACACCAAAACAAGCTCGTAACCAACTTTGAACTTCATAATATATGAACTAAAAGTTTTAAAAATGGATGGTTTTTTGTGAATGTCTTAAATATAAAATTACATTTTTATTATTAAGTATATAATTATTAATTATAATTTATATTGTAATGTAAAAATATTATAATAATATGTACCTACAATATGAATTGGAAATTTCATATCATTATATCATTATTATTATATCATTCATATCATTATTGAATATAGTGATATCAATAAGATTTAAAATTATTACCGTTGAAAATAATATCAACAATTTCCTCTCCAAATGATGTCTGTTGCACAAACTGGGCCTAATCCCTAACATGGCAACACCCACAAACCACCTGTTATTATGTTTTTTGTTTGTAGTCCGTATTATTGTTTGTGGTGTATAAAATGTTACTTTTAATATTTTAATTAATTATACAAAACATCTTTAAATATGGAAAAGAAAAAAGCAAAGAGTATTACGATTGAGCAAAAACAAATGTTAAAAGATTTCATACATAACAATCCTAAATTACTCGCTGGAAAGTTTGGGCCTTCTTTCACTTTGAAGGATGGCGAATCTATGTGGAAATCGATATCAAAAGAATTAAATAAACTTAAAGGTTGTATAAAAAATTGGGAGGATTGGAGAAAGGTAATTAAAGATAGTATATAATTATTATTAATAATTTTAATTTAAGTTAGAATATTCGTTCTAATACTTCAAAGTTATTTAAAGTATAGCACAGCAGTATAATATAATATACCTACTTTATAACTTATTCAAGCTAAAATTCCAAAATACCAAATAATTTGTTCCACAAATATTGCTGCTGCGTTTACAGTTATATAATAATTATTGGACATTTTGACCAAAACATAACTATTTTCAAGAGTAAACTGAACACTTCTACAACAAATCCGTATTTTGGTACTCAATATTAATCACAACGTACAAATATACATATTTACCACCATAAAACCATCAATTATATTAATATATATACAACGTATTACTAAATAGCGGTGAACTAAGCCCACAGTTGATAAATTAAATTTGTAGATTCTATGTACAATCGTTAACCAAAGACTAAATTAATTAAGTTTAATCTGTGCTACAAACATTTGGACTTTAGCCAGTGGCGCAAATCGGAAAAAATGTCAGAGAAGGGGGCTCTACCATCTGTACTAATACACTTGTATAATAGCAATAAAATACTTAAAACCATTCCAAAGAGGGGGCTTGGAAACATATTGAGGAGGGCTAATCTCCCCCCTATTCGCGCTACTGGTTTTAGCCTATGACTAACCTTTTATAACATAATAGCAATGACGAATAAACTATAGGAAATAATAAAACTCATGCTTGATTGATAATAGTACGCAGTTTTAATTAAGAGATATTGGATAAACGAATATAAAGTTTAGTGACATCATGTGTATTTTTATTGCATTTGTATATTATTATATTATGTATCTATATATTAAGAGGACGCTACACTGCCGTGTTTCCGCGCGTGAAACATGCTTCGGGATATGCACGTTTCTAGGGAAATGAATTATTTTAGCATATAACAACTTCGATAAAAAATTAAAGATCAAAAGATCATCTAAATTTTTACATGGTCAATTTTCAATAAAGTTATTGTTAGTCGGGTTATAAGACTTTTAAAAATAGACAATTTTGTAAAATTCAAAGTCTTATAAATCGACTTCAAATAATTTTATCGAAAATCGCTCATGTAAAACATATAAATTATTTTATGATGTTTACATTTTTATAGAACTCATCAAATGTTAAAACCTCAGTTTCTCAGAAACGTGCATCTCCCGAAATATGTTTTACCTAGTTTTTAATAATTATTTATTAATACTTCACAATAAAAATACCTACCTATGTTTAGGACTATATTTTAATTACTTTTGAAATACATTTAAATACTTTTGAGTTATGAGATTTTAATTTTTCTAAAAGCTTCTTTAAAATTGCCTATACAAAAACTTTTAAAAAGAGGGTATGTAGTGTCCTCTTAATAATTTGTACATTCAAAATCTTAATAATATACACGACGGACAACAATGTGGAATAATCTGTATCCGGTATGCAGTATGCACTTTAATACACCATTAAAACGCATAAAAGATCAAAGTGAGACATCTGCGTGAACTATAGCGAAAATGCGGTACTGCATCGAGCATATTTCTTATTCATTTTACTATGGAACAAACGACATGCGTAATTATTGTGAAGTGATATATACGTCCTTATCAAAAAGAACATTTGGATTCAAAATAATTTAAAATTTGTCGTCATCGGTACTCGTTGCTCCGATATATAATCATATTATAGGTAGTGTGATTAAACATCCCACATTAAGGAGGAATTGTCCTGCTTTTTACAATTATAGTATAATGATAATCTTTTTGGAGGAATTGGTGATAAATAATACATTCATAAAATACTTACAGTAATTTTAGATTCATCATTTTAATTTTATACAAAATTGTATTAATTAACAAGCAATACATTTATTTTTATAATTATACTCTAAGTTGTTTAAGAAAATCAACACTTTATCTAATGTTGTTACATATTTTGCCTTTACATATACTTAATTCATTAGTACAGGTTGATAACCCTAGTTGATGATTTTAATTCTATGATTTTATTGTAGGCTTCTGAAAGTAATGATATATTAGGTGAAGAAGAAACCGAAAATTATAACGAAGAAGACAATAATGAAGAAGATATGAGAATAGCTGAAACATATGCTGATTATATGCCTGCAAAATGTAAATGTTATAAATAAATCACTTGTAAAATCTTATTTTTAATTATATGATTGTATTTACAGTGAAACTTGGTAAGAAACATCCTGATCCAGTAGTTGAAACTGCATCTTTATCAAGTATTGAACCGGCTGATGTGAACTATGAATTATCACTTCCATTAGATATTATAAATTCGGGATCTCTTTCTGCTCTTCAGTTAGAAGCTATTACTTATACATGCCAACAACATAACCATATTTTACCTGATGGTTCAAGGGCAGGTTTTCTTATTGGTGATGGTGCTGGAGTTGGTAAAGGTCGAACAATTGCTGGTTTAATATTTGAAAACTTTTTAAAAGGATACAAGAAGGCCATTTGGGTTTCAGTATCTAATGATTTGAAACTTGATGCTGAACGTGATTTAAAAGATATTGGGGCATCTAAAATTAAAGTTTATTCTCTTAATAAGGTACAATTATTGGTTTTAGTAATTATTTTATGATTAATATTTTATTTTGGCTTTGCAGTTTAAGTATGAAAAGATTGATTGTCCAAAAAATGGAAATGTATCTGAAGGAGTAATATTTTCTACTTATTCAGCTCTACTTGGTAAATCTAGTGTTGGTGGAAAATATAAAAGTCGTTTCGATCAATTATTAAACTGGTGTGGTGATGATTATAATGGAGTTGTATCCTTTAAAATAAAGAGTTAAGAATGATTGTATTTGTATTGAAATTGAATTAATTTGTTTCGTCATTATTATTATTATAACTTATATTATAGGTTAAGAAATTAAGTAAATATATTTAATACTGAGGTAATATTATTTTTTTATCCAATTACTTAATAACAGATTTAATAAATTAAAAGTTAATTTGCATTAAATTTTATAATTATAATCAATTTTCAATTATGATGTATATGATATTCCTTAATTTTAAATATTAGATTGTTTTTGATGAATGCCATCGTGCTAAAAATCTTTGCTCAGTCGGCTCTAGTAAATCTACGCGGACTGGATTAGCAGTTCTTGAATTGCAAAACAAATTACCCAATGCTCGAGTGGTTTATGCATCAGCTACAGGTGCTTCAGAACCTCGGCATATGGCTTATATGGTTCGTCTGGGTTTGTGGGGCCAAGGGACAACATTTCCAAATTTGTGTGATTTTATTAAAGCGGTTGAAAAACGGTAATACACTTATTTCATTAATGTAAATATAAAAATATTACTTTTGTTATTATGGCGGTAATTTTTTCAGGGGTGTTAGCGCTATGGAAATAGTTGCGATGGATATGAAGCGTAGGGGAATGTATATTGCAAGACAATTAAGTTTCCTTGGAGTGTCTTTTAAAATTGATGAAGTACAATTATCACCAGCATTTATTGATGTCTATAATGATTCAGTAAAATTGGTATACTATAAATATTTATATGAATTTTACATTTTTTGTATTATTAAAATTAGTTTACATTTACATATAAATATATATAAAAAAAAATGGATTTTAGTGGGTAGATGCACTTCATATGTTTGAAGAAGCTGGAGAGTACCTTTATGGAGATGACTTAAATTTAATTAAACGTCGAAATAGATTTAGTTTTGATAAAAATACAAATTCAGTCATGTGGTGCCAGTTTTGGTCTTCCCATCAAAGATTTTTCAAATATTTGTGTATTGCAGCAAAAGTTAATTATGCAGTTGATGTGGCTAAGTAAAATATCCTGAAATAAAAAAATGTGTGTAGTTTTTGTTTATTATTAAATTATTTAATATTTTAGAGAAGCAGTAAAAAACGGTAAATGTGTAATTATTGGTTTACAATCTACTGGAGAAGCCAAAACTCTTGAACAACTTGAAAAGGATGATGGAGAACTAAATGATTTTGTATCCACGGCAAAGTATATAATTTTTATTTATTTAATATTTTTAAATAGTTTATATATAAGTGGATAAATTTGAATATATATTAAACAAAAGCCAAGAGTATTATAAAAAACAAATAAAAGAGTAGTTATGAAAATTTATTTATTTTCATAACACCTCTTTTGTTTGTTTAATATAAATATTTTAAATAATTTATTATTAATAAGTATTAATTTTTTATGTTTTAGGTTTATATATTCTTTTTATTTTTCATTTTTTTATTTTTATCTATTATTATATTTTAATTAATATTATTTGTTTGTACTACAATAAAATTGATGTTACATTGTTTTTTTTTATTTTAAGAGGTGTATTAGAAGCTCTGGTTGAAAAACATTTTCCTCAACCAGATAGTAAAAAAATAAAAGAATTATTTGGTCAAAATTTTATTGAACTAATCAATTCAAAAACTAAAATTCAATCTCAAGAAATCAGTAGCTCTAGAGAAAGTGGAGTAAAAAGAAAAAATGGTACAGTTGTTTAAATTTTTAATTTTGTATATATTATAGATCTGCAAAGGAAGGGCTGGCCTGGTTCATCTCTTAAAAAGCCCATTCCATACTGAAATTGGGCAGACTGACACTCAGAAAAAAAAAGGGTTGCACCAAGTTTTTTAGTCTTAGTATTTTGGTCGGGTTGGGCTTGTGCGTTTTTTTGTACAATTTTTTTGGGTCGGGCCTGGGATTTTTTTAATATAATTTTTAAGATTATAATTCGAAAAAAAACTTAGGGTTGTATGTATTAGTTAAGTAGGTATAAATTATAAATAAAACTTTGTATACATGTTTTTTAAAATAAATATTGTGACTACACAATAATAAAAATAATACTGATACTGGACTATTTTTAAATTACATACCTATATAAAATATATTTAAATGATTGAATTTTTGTTTATCTTTCATTAAAAGTACAAATTTCATAAAAATTGCCTATATTTTTACATTTCTTGGACTGCTGATCAAGGCATTTTTTGCAAATATTTTTGACTGGATTTTAAAAAAAATAACTTAGGACCAGACTAGGCTTTTTAAGGACTGGGTTTTTTTCGGGCTAACCTGGGTTTTTCTTTTTACATAATTTTTTTCAGTCTAGACTGGGTTGGGTTTAAGAAAAATATCCTTAAGTTGAACCAGAATTTTTAAGAACTGGCTTTTTTTTTTACCGGGATTTAGAAAAAAATTGTTGTAATGGGCTGGACTGAAAATTTTAACCTATGCAGGTTTATAATTTATATATAGAAATATTAATGTTAATTATACATCAGGTAATCATGCATCTTCACAGTCTGTAAAACGCTGTAAAGACTCCTCAAGCAGTTCTATTTCAAAATCTGATAATAAAGATTCAAATTCTAAGTGTGAAATCAGTAAAGAACATAGTGATGATTCTGAAATAAAGAAAAATGAGGTTCCTTCTAAAATCGAACTTGAAAAAGAAAAAATGATTCATCTTTATAGTATGAAAAAAGAATTAATTGAAAGGGTTGAAATGCTAGGTGAAAAATTGCCACCAAATACTCTTGATCAATTAATTGACAAACTTGGTGGACCAACAGTCGTTGCTGAAGTTAGTACTTATTGAATTAATTTAATAAAATTTAAATGTTTAATTCCTATACTTGAAATATAAAATAAACTTTTACTTTGATAATTGTATAATTTTAAAAAAATAACGATATACCCACAAATATATTAGTACAATTAGTTGATAACATAATATATATATATATATATCAATGTCATATTATGCATGTTTTGATGTTTATGTATCCATATTTCAGATGACTGGAAGGAGAGGAAGAGTTGTTCAAACCGATGGTGAAGTACAGTATGAGACCCGTTCTGAAGTCAATGCTTCATTGGAAATGTTAAATGTTACTGGTAAATATTATTTATAACTATTAAATTCATATACCAAATTTAAATAATGATTATAAATATCATAATACATTTAACATAAATTAATTGTCAAATGCAATTGAATTAATATTCTTTTTATAATGGAATCACACAATGCGCAACATACTGTTTGGCATAATTTAGTATAAAAGATCATAGATGTATTGGAGGATTTCCAATATTTGGCACAATTATTCATAGCCTGATATAGTTGGGATTTTTTAATAATTATCTGCTATGCTTATCCCTATAGTCTTTTATGCAATATTGTGCCTTAAATGTTAATTATGTGTAATAATTATTTGATTAATAATATTGAAAAGTTTTATAGTATTTATTTAAGACTTTTGCCATATTTTTTCATAATAAGATGAGGTTACAAAAAATACAGGATATTATGCTACCTATGTTATTCTAACAAGCTATAAAAAAAATACGATGCTAGTTAGAATTTATGATGTTTTCATTTAAATTAAGGATGATATATACCTATTACCAATTTAAATAGCAGAATATTTTTAATAGTATCATATATTGCTGAAAAAAAGTAACAGTATTTTATATTTTATAAATCATTTATATTTTAAATATATGTAACTTCATTACCAGACAATATTTAATAAACACTATGTTTCGCCTGGAAAATTTCTTGAAATTTAGTAATAGATGAATCATCTCTTTAACTTAAACACCGTAATTTAAATTCTGAATGGCATCATTTTTCCTATTTGTTGGGAAAAAAAGGGAGATAGCAAATGTGGGTGTAATACTTTACTTAGTATATTTTTTTTGTATGATGATTATTTAAATTTGAAACAGAAAAACAGAGGTTTATGGATGGAGAAAAGCTAATAGCTATCATATCAGAGGCTGCTAGTTCAGGTATATCATTGCAAAGTGATCGAAGAGCCCGGAATAAACGTCGTAGAGTACACATTACTTTAGAGTTACCTTGGAGTGCTGATAGAGCTATTCAACAATTTGGTCGTTCTCATCGTTCTAACCAAGTTAGTGCTCCAGAATATATATTTCTTATATCAGACCTAGCTGGCGAAAGGCGATTTGCTTCCACTGTGGCAAAGAGATTGGAAAATCTTGTGAGTAAAACCTATAAGACAATTTTTATATCTAATGTAACATTTTGTATTATTGTAATTAATTTAATTTTAGGGCGCTCTTACTCATGGTGATAGAAGAGCAACAGATACCCGAGATCTATCAAAATTTAATTTTGATAATAAATATGGCCGTGCTGCTTTAAAAATCACAATAAATAGTGTAATGGGTACACAAAGACCTATAATACCACCTCCTGATGATTATGAAGGAAACTTCTTTAAAGGTAATTATTTACGATACATGTTTATACAATATAATAATAATAAAATAATTGTACAATATATGCATAGTGGAATCTGTCTTAAACACCTAGTATTATTATTACTTTAAATTGTCAATAATTATTGCTATGACAATGATAACCTCAAAAGACAAATAAAGCAAATCTTAAATAATAACAAGAGTTTGAATAATATAATAATATGATATTGTAATATAAAAATATAATACACGTTGTGTATCATCAATAGTCTTTATGTAAGAATAGGTATTAAGAACTATAAACTGAACAGTCATGCTCAAAATTTGAAAATTTCAATACAATCATACCAGCTATTGTATATTTTATCTTAATGCTACATATAGTACCTATTACTTAATCTATAATATGACAGATGTATTTTTAAATGCATTATATAGGGTGTCTTGTTTAATTTCAACAATTATTTTGTTCTTTAAGATGTTATCGAAGCTCTTAAGGGTGTTGGCCTATTAGAGTATAATAGATTTTGTTCAAATCAATTATTGCATGTGAACCGTGAACACAACATGGGCATGTTCTTAAATCGTATTCTTGGTATGCCAGTTGAACTTCAAAATAGATTGTTTAATTATTTCACTGACGTACTACAACATTATATTATAGAAGCGAAGAAATCTGGCCGTTTTGATTTGGGAATAATGGGTTTGTATTGTGTTCTCTTTTGTAATTAAATATTAAGTATTTTTATTATTTTTAATATTTGTTAATTAGATCTAGGTGCATCTGGTGAAAACGTAAAACATATAAAGATGTATAAGTTTCTTAGAAAACATGCGACTGGCCATGCTGTTACGGAACTCCATATTGTACATGTTGAAAGAGGAATGAGTTGGGATGAAGCTGTAAAAAAATCAGTTGATGTAAAATCAAGTTACGAAGGATTTTATCTTTCACATCATGTAAAAATTTCATTTATAATATATTAATGTTATAGTTATTATATTTTAAGTATTGTGTAAAATATTTTAATCCTAGATAAAAAATAATAAAATTACACCAGTACTTGCTTTGATAGCTAATAACAGTTCTAATAAAAAAAGTGATAAGAAAGACATCTTGTTCAACTTATTTCGTCCCAATATAGGATTACAGGTTAGATTATAACAATGTATTATAATTTTTAATTCATTATAAAATCAAATATATCTGATTTGAACTGTAACCATATACAAATTAATAGTATATAATTGATTTTTTTTTAGGCAAAACTAGAGTCATTGAATGGACTTCAAAACAAATATTATAAAGTGAAGACAGATGAAGCAAAACAACCATGGGAAGAACTGTATGATACATCAAAAACCATTTGTTCACACGCCTATTGGTAATTCTCACATATTTAAATTTCAAAACTATTTTAATAAGTTCATAAATATGTTTAGGAATGGCAATTGTAGAATGGTCACGTTTGGTCGAGACTGTGAAGTAGGTTTGAGACACCGTGCATACGCTATTTTATCTGGATCAATGTTGACTTTATGGGGTAAAATAGAAACAATTGTAAAAGCTTGTACAGGTTATGAACATAAAATGCAAATTATCAGATTACAGACTGCAGAAGAAATAAAAGTAGTTGGTAAGTTACTAATTGTTTTTCAGTATTAATAGGTATATACTAGAAAACCTATTATATTATAGTTTATACTACACAGGCTCTTCAATACAAACCATATATATGATACATAGGGCAGTTGATTTTTTTTTTCATATGTGCTATAATATCTTGGAGATAAGTAATTGTTGTAAATTTTTTTTTAGAAAGTTATTTGTATACACTATTTTATATTCTTTCATATTTTTAAATTTTTATATCCCCTTATTTGTTAAAATTATATGATCTTGTGATTTTTAAATGGTAACCTATAAATTAAAATCATACATTTTTATAAGATTTTTCACGTTTTTAATTTTTTAATGCGATAAATATAAGGATTCAAATTTAATACTCGGCAGAGTAGAGAAATTCTGTAATGATACATGTTAAATGCTGATAATGACATACTAGAGTATTTCTACAATCCACCAAGTTTTAAATTTGAATGATTATTTTTCGGATAATATTTATTGAAATTAAAAAATTAAAATATGAAAATCCTAATAAAAATATACTCATTAATAATTTATAACAATTTGAAAACAAAAGTTCATAAAGTTTTAAAAAATGAGGAAAGAGGTTACAAATTTAAAAATGTAAATAGATGAAAAAATTTAAAATATAGTAATATAAATAACTTTCTGAAAAAAATTTCACAAAAATTATTTATACTTTCTGAGATATATATATATATATAAATCATACTGTATATAGGATGATTATTTTGATTATTAATCAGGCTATATTTAAGTAATTTTATGAAATTATTTTTAGAAACTTTTACATACACTTATTTCTAAATTTTTTCATAATTTTAACATTTCAACAACCTTTCCTTTCTTCTCTGTTTAGACTATACCAAAATTCAATTTTTAAATAACAATCTATGATTTAAATTTTAATTTATATTCTTAAAGAATTCATTTTATGAGAATTTTCACGATTGGATTTTTATCAGATAAAAGATTTTTTCCTGAGTAATAACCATTACAATTTATGACGTGACAGACTAAAGAAGTAATGTTTTACATTATTATTAATAGGTATAAAAGTAATTCTTTATTCTACCACACCTTGAACTTTAATGCATATTTATTGGAATATATTCATCTGACTATAAAAATTAAAATGTATTAATTCTCATAAAAATATTCTTTTTAAAAATGTATAATTGAAATCATAAGTTGACATTTTAAAATTAAAAGTTGGTATAGTTTTAACAAAGAAAGTAGAGGTAAAAATGTTAAAATTATGAAAATATAAGATAAAATGTACAAAATATTCCTGAAAACAACTTCACAAGAATTGGTTATACTTACCTAGATATAGTCTAGCTTATGATAAAAAAATAAAAATCGCCATGTATATGCATTCTTACTTTATATTATGTTATAGGCATATTAATACCAAAATCATGTGTTGAAGCATTAGAACAAGATTTACGTGCAGATTCAGAAAAGACGGAAGAACATGTTTATGATTAATATGTCATGAAATAGTGATTAAAATATATAATTAATTAATATAACAAATTAAAATTTTTGAAATGTCATACATTTATATGAAACACCATTGTAATGTGTGATCTACTGAACCAAGTATAATTTAGGTAAAATAAAATTACAAAATATATTTTTTTTATATTCTTTTAAATACAGTGTAATATACTATATTTGTCAATATTTTGAAAGCCTGATAACATATTAAACAATTAATAACACATACATATATTTTTATTAAGTATAGTGAAGCATTAGCAACATTTTTAAATTAATAATGTAATAATGAGTTTTATAATACTTAAATATATTTATGACTAAAATTAAATTAATTTTAACTTGGGCTTCCATTGTAATTTAGATTAATTCTCATTTTGAAAATGTTGTTTGATCTTATGTACGTACAAATTGTTTGTTACATTTTAAAGTTAGTTTCAATGAGGGCTTTATGTAGTACTAAATATTTCTTTTTTACATAAAAAAATATATCTTGTTCTGATTTTGTATGGATTTCTTAATAATGATCAGATAGTAATATATTATTTTATTCCTAATGAACAATTTGCAAGAATTTAATTTTGTGCGTTTTCTTTATTATTTATTTACCTAATGTCTGATTTATTTTGTTAAAATATACTTGTGCTAGTAATTGGTATAACTCAATAAATCAAATGGTTCAAAAAAACATTGGTAATTTTAGTTATCCGTATTTAAAGTATAATTTAAGTTTTATATTTAAATTTAATGGAATATTTAACAATATAGATGATATAATTTGTAAAATAATTAAATTTAAATGATTAGGTACCTAATTTGTGTTTGAATTTCATGATGAATTCTGAAGCAATTGATTTCTTAAAATACAATATAATTTATTGAGTACCTAATTATAAGGAAAAATTATATTTCAAATAAGGAAACTTTATAACTCAATTAACTGTATAATTTGAATAATGACTCACGGATAAGTACATATAGTATAGATAGAAAACAAATTAACGTTAACACTTAAACTAATGTTGAATATGAATGAAAACAATTCACAATGAGGGAAAGTGAGATAATGAAAAATAATATGTTTAAGAGCACAATTAATATCAATCAATGTATTACAAGGTCAACAGTCCAATATAGGAAGCATATGATGGTAGAAGCAACAGCAAAATATTTTGAGTTAGGTTAGGTTGATTAATTTGGATTTATTTTAATAATATCAAAACTTCACAAATTAAAGAATAGTGTATAATATAATAACATGCATTTTAATAAGAATTAACTTCCAAAACATTTATATAAAATATATGTTTAATCTTTTTAAACGTATATTATTATAATGTGTTTTAATTATTCATGCCTGTAAATTAAAAATTATGTGATGAATAATAAATTCATAATTGTAAACTCATAATTATAATATAATATTACTATAACTTTTTACTCATAAAACTATCACAAGTGTTGGAAATAAATTAGTATTCTTCTGTAATAATGTATATTTACATTAATTATTAATTATACATTCAAATATATAATTTATTTATTTATATTAAATACTGTAATTTTAATGTTGTTATAGTTTTAAAATTACTTTTATTTGCAATCTATTTTTGCAAGTGTAACAATATAAAGTGATGTTATATCAGTTCTTATTAATGTGTGAAAGATTTATGTGATCAAGTAAATCTTAACATTTAAAATTTTAAAAACAAAATATCTTTATCCCCCCACCTTTTTGATTTATTAATATTTTGATGGGTCATAAGGTTTTTTTCTAGCTTCAAAAACTATGTTGACTTGTGTAATAATAAAAATATCATGTAACCTATCAAAATATAGATTTTCGAGATAATTTTATGCCGGTAGTATACATTAGCCGAGAAATCTCGGCGAGATATTCAGTGAGACAATTAAGCTTCAATGCATGCAGTGCATATATTAGGTATATTTTAGGTATTCTTTTTAAAATAGCAGTGGAATAAACTTATAAAATAGTTATTGAAATAACTTAACAATGTTTCCATAGTTGATTTATCTTACAGTATTTTATTCTATAATTATTGGATATCATCAACTTTTATAATTCTTAAGATAATAAAATATAAAAAAAAAAAAAAATTATTTTCCATTGTACCTATTTAATTTTAAATTGGCATATACCTGTTTATACACTTTTCTTTTATTTCCCTTATTTAAGGTAATAATTTTAATTTAAAATTTCAATTTAAAAATACAAATTCGGAAAACCAACTCTGTAAACGTGCTAAATTTCAGGTTTCTAAAGTATTTTAAACAATAAACTATAATTTCACAAACCAACCGTACTGAGTATATACTGTATAGAAATCTAAAACCAACAAAAATAATAAAAAATGTAAATATTAATATTTATAACCAAGTACTAAAACATGGGTAAGAGGTTGAGGATTCGACCCCTTGATTTTTTTTTTAATATAATATAATATTCTTAAACATTATACAGTTTTCTAAAAAATGTATTTACATACCTACATACCATATATAGTTGTATTTAAAAAAAAAAAAGGTTTGTGAACATGCCTTTTTATATTCATAGCAACAAATTGCAAAAGCAAACAGATGTATACTATACAACGAATAATACTATATCCTTTATATTCATGTACCTACACCGTAGATAGACAGACAGATGGATGAATACATTGGAGATATGAGCTATTTAAACTTATATTTAAAAACCTAAAATCGAGTATGTAGTATGAGTAAGTATACTGTTTGTATTAATTGTGAAATCGGAAGTAATGTTATTGTTACCTTCAGTATTCATTAGATAAAAATATGTCTACAGACTTCTATAAACTTCATAAAGTATACAGTACCTAACATAAGTATTATTATATATACTATAGTACAAGAATTGTTATGCCATGATGTAGATATACATATGTATGGCCACAAAAAATTATATATTATATAATATTAATATTAATATATTATTTATTCTGCACAAAAGACTTTATAAGAATAGAAAATGATGACTAAAATTAAATTAATGGAAACCATTAGAATTTTTGGCCTAGCTTTTTATTAATTACCTACTTATTTTTATATTAACGCATCTTAAGTGATATACATATTATGTGTATATATGTAGGTCATCTACTACGACCTATAATAACTTGTATAGTTGTGAATGATCTAAAGTTAGGGATCCCAGTTTTAATTTAAAAAAATACAAGACATTTTTATAGATTTTCAATAAATGAACATAAAACTAAAAATTAATTTCTAGTTAATTTTCTTATAAAATTATACTTAAATAAATACAATATTAAAAACGATAGTTGGATACTTTGTGGAAACTAGTCAACCGTCGATCCAAAATTGATTATTATTTTCGTACAACTTTACTACTATATATTTTGTGATCAGTGCCAGCGCGAAAATGTTCAGTTATATTTTGCAGGACTCTCGGAAAAAAAAAATGTTTATGTAAATTATTTCTCAAGAAATCATTTATTTTCTAAAATTTTGCGGGCCTGATACAGAGACACACTTCACCCCACCCCCTTGCTACTGTTATTGTTTGTGATCTAATGATTTCTTCTAGATAGACGAAATTTGCTATCAAAACGTAGTAGGTATTCTCATCTTTATTTTTGAATATTTGATTAATTAAATAGAGATAATGATAATTTTGAAATTTGTGAGCTAATATAAGGGATGGGCCCTATACGAGAATCAACGTGACATTTCCGACATTTTGTAGTTACATTGGTACGTTTGATTCAAGTACAGGGAGTATGGAATATCCCTATCTAAAATAGATAGGTACGTATAAACGTACAGTCAGTGGTTTGTGGTATTTATAAAATATTACATAGTTTTAAAAGTTCATATCTTTCATAATGATGTATTTCTTTTTGGACATAATAAGCGAAGGTATGTATGTCAGTTGATTGTGTAATGACTGTATTTTTTAATTATTATATTATTTTTAAATTGTGATATGAGATATGACCTTTTTTCAAAACATGTGTCCCGGTTTTTAAATTTAAATAAATTGCGACCCTAACAAAGGGACAATATCTACAATCTCCTATAATCAAATCAAAGGGCTTTTATAATGATCATTTATAACGGACATTTTGATATCATATAAGTGTACCTGCTCATGATTGGTTCTTACTCTGTTAGGTTAAACGCTGTGTCTTCGAAAATGAACAATGGATAGGTATATTTCGTGAGTAATATAAGTACAATGATTTTTGATTTTTGTAATTTAAGAGTATCTAGTTCTATTCATTTTTTTTAGTTCTAACTTTGTGTGCCCTCTGACTTAAGTGACGATATCGAGTCCAGTATTACGAATACCTACTCATTGTGCATAACAACTCATCAAACTTTATATAATTAAAGAAAACGAAATATCGACGATTCGGATGAAATAACCTTCTCCTACGGGTGACTTCATACAAGTACGAAAGTGAGAAAAAACGAAGTGAAACATTTATCATAGTATACTTTTTATATCTAGTGTAAATATACAAATCTAGTTAATATCAGATTCTACAAAAATTAAAGGGGACAGAAATTTGTTTGGCGAACTTTTTATATTTACTAAGGTAACTGATAATAAGTGTATTAGTGAAAAACACATCTTCTTTCAAAGAAATAACCATACTTATATGTATTTAAAATCAACAAATGTGTTTATTTAGTTATTCTTATTCCACAAATCATTAAAATAAGGATGGAAAAGCAACAAGAATTGTGTACATCAATAAATGTTGAAAATCCAAGGAATGTTCCAATTGAATCAACAGGCAGAACTAACACAGATACTCCTATTCCTATTAGCATTAATGCGTCTCGTGGACTTAGAGGTAAACTTTTAAATGATAAATTAGTTTTAAACTGTTAAATGATAAGTATAATTTTAAGTAGGTATATAACTTCTTAAGATGACATTAAACCCTCATATATTATATGTCTATCTAAGAGACAATATAACAAATTAAAACTAGGTAGGTATGCAAAATAAAAATTGTGGTGTCTATACTAAAATTGAATCACCTTCTAAATTTGTAGAGAAGAATATTTTCAAGATAAAATATCATATCCCTTTTGTAATATATTTTCCTGACAAAAAAATATAAGCTTTATAAAAAAATAATGAAATTTCAGTAGAAAGCATTTTACAAAAAGGAATATGAAATTGCAAAATTATTCTCCTTTTCAAATTTGGAAAATAAGCGTTTCATTTTTAATTTAAAACTATAGACTCCATACATTTTGTTTTGCATAATGTAATTTTGTTATATTTTGTATAATATATTATATATTATTTACATATGTATAATGTAGATATAACGTCTTCTTAACACATTGACTTCTACAAAATCGTCGACAAGCTAAATTAACTTTATATTATTAATGCTACAGCATGTTAATTGGTTTCTAACCTTAACCTATTTTCTATATTTTATTGTTTTATGTAGGTTTTTTATTTTGAACGTAGATACTAAGTATAATGTAGGTAAAATCTATAGGAAAACATCCAAACATTAAACTCCGTCCGATGAGAGAACGACTGGATTCACACATCGATAGTGACGATCGTAAGTTCAGGGAGGCTCTTTTTCTCTCACCACTCCTACTTGATGGCGTATATACGGTGCGCATATACATTGTAAATTAAACGGCATGGCGTACAAAAATTTTACTATACTACCATATTACTTTGTGTACACAACTGCCGGCAGCGGCTCTAGGCGTTCTGCACCGACAGTTCACGATCAGTTATGGTGTGGTATGAGACGGTGTCAACCAATGCGCAGTGACAGACAAATTTCTCCAGTCGTTCTTTCCTGGGCAGGAGTATAGATGATATTTAGCTTTGACAAATACTATACATATATTTTTTTCTGTACACTTTTTTGGTCATTACACAAGAGTTTTATTTTTGTGATTTGAGTCCAAGTAAATTTTTTCTTAATATTTGTTTAAGCTTTTATGCATAATTCTATCATACTTAGGTAGAACTTATATTGTTATTTGGAAGCATGCTATACAATTATGGCTAAATACTAAATGATTTCATAGGAAAATGTAGCATTTAAGTCACAGACAGACTTGTAACAATCAACATGTTAAAATAGTAATAAATTAATAAACATGCTTATTAATTATTATTACTGTAAAGCCATTTAATTTTACTGAATTATGATTAAAACTTCACATTTATAAATGGAAATTTTAAAAACTAGCCTTCACTCATAATATTAATTTTCTCTATTTCCTTTTTTATTTTGTAGCATTTCATGCTATTGTTAGGAATATTTTGATATAATCCTTAAATAATGCAAGGATTTTTGTGATATTTTATTTTAGAATAATATGTATTTGTATGTATTTTTATTTAATTTTTGAAAACATTTTTTAAACTAAATAATTTCAATCTTGGTGATTATGTATTTTGGATTAAGTATTTATCTTATGGTTTAAATTGATACTGTTTACAAAAAGTAATTTGGTACTACCAACTAAGGTATTTCATAAACATAATTAGTTAATGTAATATAAAGTGTTGTTAAATTTGTTTTTGAATTATCTATTTGTAAGAAAATGGTTTTATTCGTATTATTTTATTCCAGAAATATTTTGGGTACTGTAAGTATTTTGATAGAATATATTTATATGGTTTAAGCATATGAATTGCATATCATGGGTATAATTATGAATAATTACCTACTTGTTCACTATTGTTTCATATATTCTCTAAAAATTTCTTGAATATGTTTATATAATTTGAGAAATTGAGATTGATAAGCGAATGTAAGAGATTATAAATTAATTTTTTATAAATATATTATTAGACATCTATTGGCAGCATTTTTAGGAATTTGTTTTGTTTAAATAGTAGGGATAATACAGGTCTGTAATAATCAAAAGAATATAAATTAAGATTTTTTAAAAGAACTAATATATTATATAATATTTATTCTTTAGGAGTAATTGCATTAATTGATTGTATGACGACTAATAACGACCAGAATGCAATTAGTACATCAGAACGTCTCACTCAACTAGATGATATAGTTCAGAAAACATTTAATAAAAAGGTTATTGCATAATGAGTTATTAACAATTGAATCAATCAATTATATTTTATATATATTTTTTTACAGGTACAGCATGTTGTCTTTTGTGATAACCGTGACGAAACAACAAAAGGACATGGAAACACACCACTAGTATCATGCAAGTTATATGGGCGGTCATGTGTATTAGCAAAGAAATTGATGGATTCTGTGAACTATCCTCTTGTTGATATAAAAAAATATCAAACATTTCAAAATCAATGGATAATAAATTATAGCCCAGTATGTATTAGCAATTTTAAAATGTATTTTTATTCTCAATTATAAGTTTAGACAAATAGTTAACATATAATATTAAAGCCTAGATTGATATGTAAAATAATCCATTGCAATTAAATATGCAAAAAAATAAAACATTCATTAATAAAGAAATATTATTTATTTTTAACTAATCTTTATTACACATTAATAGTGTATGATTTATAGTAAAAATATTAGACAAACTAAATAAATATATATAGGTATATTAAAAATATCAGAATAACATTATTTATTTCAATTTTAAATATATTTATATATTAATTTACATACTGAGAGGCTTTATTTATTTTAAGGATTAAGTAAGAATATAAATCGAAAGTTAGAAAATAGTTCAAAATAGTACACTGTGAATCGTTACGATAAACGGATGTGGAGTAGGTACCTACTATTATTTCAGTATGTTATAATATTATCTAATCAAACTATAAATGCATATATTATAAATTTAAAACTGAAAAATCTAATAAAATACAATTGATAATTAAGTAATTTATACAGACGTTGTATGTACCTATATATATGTATATACAAATAATTATGCATTTGTTAGTACTCACTAATCTCAGGAACCACAAAAGCTATAGAAGTTTAGGCGGCATAAAAATAAACATTGGTCGGTAAAAGTAGAAAAAGTTGTCTTTTTTTTTTAACATTTTAAGTTTTTAAGAGAAGTATTATATAATTTTTTTCACATTTTCACCCCCCTCCTTATATTATTAAATAGAGTTAGCAAATAAGCAAAAAAAGTTTTAACTCAATTTTTTTTGGCTTCTCTTCCCCAAAATCAAATGCTAGAGCCACCTATGTCTCTTCTCTCCTTAAGAGAACGCTACACACACGTTTGTTGTCTCTGTCTTACATATGCATAACATAGCAAGTCCACGTACCACATTCTTACTACAATTTATTTATAATTAATATTAGAGTAAATTTACCTATTATTAAATTTGTAGAGGAGAACATAAACTGTGCTCTAGCGTGGGTTTTTTTAAATTGTATTTTTAATACTAATTATAAGCATTCAAAAAAATGAGCTAATTAACTACTACTTATAATTTGTTTAAAAATAAAAATATTAAATAACATTTCACTTTAAAGCACAGTTTATGTTCTCCCCTAAAACTTTGAAAATAGGTAATTTTACATTTATATTAATTATAAATAAACTAGTAAGAACGCGGTACGTAGATCTACTATGTTATCCATACAACAAACATGTGGGTAGCATCCTCTTAAAACATGTCCTAGCTATCTCAATCTTTGTTCCCTCATTTTATCCACTATGGAGCCATTCCTATACTATTCCTTATATATTAATTTCTAATTTTATCGTCTATAGTCATTCCACTCATCCACCTTAACATTCTCATCTCTGCCACACATATACTCTAATCAATTTTCTTATCCACTGTTCAGTTATTCAATTCTATTTCCTTATTTAATATTCTCCATTCTCATCTTTTATACACCAAACAGTCCCTGAATTGGTTTTCTCTTTCCTTAGCCAACCTGTACTTTTTTCCTTTTTTTTTATTCCCAATCTCTCAAGTAACTCATGGTATTTACTTACCACAATTTTTGCTGCTTTACATTAACTTTTATCCTCTACTCAATCATCCCTCTCCTTGATTTTCTGCTATTTCTTGAACTGTGTTTTATTCCTTTGATTGACATTATTTCC
Organism: Pemphigus obesinymphae; assembly: GCA_025469235.1. NCBI lineage: Eukaryota > Metazoa > Arthropoda > Insecta > Hemiptera > Aphididae > Pemphigus > Pemphigus obesinymphae. The sequence continues at coordinate 86,258 of JAIPRL010000792.1, read as the reverse complement.
TGAACTTCTTTAGCCCACCACCATGTTTACTCATCCTCTGGCATACTACCTTTACTCACACTAATGGCTTCCTTAGCTACCTTCTGTTACTTTATTGCAAATTTTATTCATATTCCCCTCCATGTTCCACACTCTGTCTCTTTCAACTTTTTTATAAACATTTTTATTCTCATCAGCAGTTATTTCCATCATCTAATCTTCAGTTCTATACCTATATTTTTCTTTTTGTGTGCCCTCTTTTTCTTACACTAAATTTCCATAACCATTAACCTATGTTGTATTATTACACTCAACAGGGATTACCTTGCAGTCCTTACATTGTTTTAAATTCCCTCTCCTCTACGTAAAATAATCAATTTGGGACTTGTTCCCTACTCTTAAACATTATATAATGCTTTTCTCTCTTCCTAAAAAAAAAGTATTCACAATTGCTAATTCATACGCTGACATAAAATCAAGTACTCTCTTCAGCCTCATTTCTTTCTCAAAATCCATTCTTCCCATGCATTCATAATCTATTATATCCTTGTCCATATGTCCATTTGTATCATCCCCAATCACAATATACTCACTTCCTGGAATTCTATGCATTACCTAATCCATCTCTTGCCAGAATCTTTTGGCTTTTCTCACATCCCACATATGGAGCATAACCATTACCTTATCTTTTAACACTACTTTAGCCATAATAATTAATCTACAACTTTTCCTGGCCACCTCTACCACTCTTTCTTTGATTTGTTTATCTACTATCATTCATACACCATTTCTTGTACTAGTGTTTCTTGAGTATATGATTTTGTAACCCTTACCAATTGCCCTTACTGTCTCCGCTTTCCACTTTGTTTCTTGCATACAGCATATATTCATATTCCTCCTCCTCAAAAATTCTGCTAATTCTCTGCTCCTGCTTATCAATGTTTCTACATTCTATGTACCTAATCTGACTTTGTACCTCTCCTGCGTACTTAGGTATAAATCTTTCCCAAAATACTTTGGTGCTTACTTTACACTGTTGATATTATGACCTTTGGGTGTCACCCATATATTACTAATGAAATGGCTACCGTACCCGATGTTTGGCTGGTACTAGCCACCTCATATTTTAGGCTATGTCCACACCCAACTAAGGTATTTTCTCTCACTTGTTCTTTTTACATACATCCAGATAGGACAACTAGCATAAATTCTGATTTGGACCCTTCATACTTTTTTGACAAATTTTACACTATCGACCTGACCCAACCTCAATTAATTCCCTTCTACGATAAGGTGAGGTGTATGATGTAATCGTAGGTATTTAGGTATTCTAAACCCTCTCCACCTCAACAGAGGGGTAATTTTCAAAATGTAATTTTAATTTTATAACAGTAAATATATGTGCATAATACTTAATTACTTATACATATTTAATACATTTTTGTTTCAGAAATATGAAAGGATTTCAATCTGTTTAAAAGATGGAATATTAATTGTAGAAATCAAATGAAAAGGATTCAAAAAAATGTATTTTAAGAGTATGCCACACCGTCCATTTTTTTCGCTAATTATTATTTTGCAAAAAGTTTATGAAATTGTATTTAAAATATTATTTTCTATAAATTTGAGCATAATTGCTTGAACTTTTATATTAAGAGGTGATTATGTTTGTTTTCACAAAACATGTCTGCATGTTTTTTTTACTAATGATAATCATTGATGTGGTGTACCTTTAAGAGGATGCTCCACATACATGATTTTTAGGGGAATTTTGTATAGGCATGTTTTATGAAAATTAAAAATATTTAAGTATATTTTAAAAATGATTGAAAAATAAATCTGTGTGAGCACTATATTTTTTAATCGTATAACTTTAAAAAAATTGTATCACCATTTAAAAGATGAGAAGTTAAACTATGTTTTGTTGAAAGCCAATTTTTAAAATTTGTATTAACAAATTATAAATGTAGCTTAAAAAAATGTTGTACTTGGGAAATATTCAATTGTATAAAATACGAGGTACGTTCAGAAAGTAAGTTCCATTTTCTATTTTTATCGTGTTTGCTTTGTTACCTTAATTATGGTCATTAACTTGTTTGGGATATTTTAAAACCATTTCGAGACTAGTTAGTGTATGTGTGTCACGTGTCGAGTGTTTTAAAATGGATAAACGAATAGAAAATTCCGCCACATGTGAGTTACGATCTGTGATATGTTTTTTAAATGCAAAGAATTCAAACCAGCTGATATTCATCGTCAAATTTGTAAAGTTTATGGAGAAAATGTGATGAGTGATTCAATGGTAAGGAGATGGGTGCGACTTTTGAATGAAGGCCGCACAAATGTTCATAATGAAGAACGGACTGGGCGACTGGTTAATGATGTTTTAGTGCATGAAGTTGAGAAAAAAATTCATGAAAACAGAAGATTCACCATAACATCACTACATTATCAATACATTCCCCTCAAATTTCTTGTTCTCTTTTTCATGAAATTGTGTCAATAAAAATGAATTTTCGAAAATTGTGCACACGTTGGGTGCCGAAAATTCTTACAGATTTCTTTCAGAAAACACAGAGTGAAACGCCAGAGCAAGGCACTTCATTTTTTGTCTCGATACAAAGAAGACGGCGATGACTTTTTAAGCCGTATTGTTACAGGGGACAAGATTTGGATTTTCCATATCACCTCTGAATCAAAACGACAAAGTATGGAGTGGAGGCATACCACATCGCCATCAACGAAAAAAAACAAACAGACACTGACAACTCGAAAAAGCATGTGCACGGTGTTTTGGGACAGACGAGGTGTTTTGTTAGTGACTTTTTACCGCGTGGTCAAACAATCAACGCAAATTCTTATTGTGAGACGCTTAAAAAACTACGTCGTGCAATAAAAAATAAACGACGAGGCATGCTTAGCAGTGGCATTGTTTTCATCCACGACAATGCTCGCCTATATACAGTTAATGTGACGAAACAACTTCTTGCAGATTTTGCATGGGAGCAATTTAATCATCCACCCTACAGTCCAGATTTGGCACCCAGTGATTTTCATCTTTTTTTACACATGAAATCATAAATGGATGGCCAGAACTTCAACGATGATGATGAGGTGAAAGAAGCTGTTAACACATGGTTACAATCGCAGGCGGCATCTTTCAATAAGGAAGGAATACAAAAAACTAGTACCCCGATATGATAAGTGCCTGAATAATGGTGGTAACTATGATGAAAAATAAGGTAATATATGTACTTTATAGTCAAATAAAATTTATTTTTAAATTTAGACTTTTACATGTTTTTATTGCCCAACGGAACTTACTTTCTGGACATACCTCGTATATAAAAAAAATATACATTATTTTGAAAATATAATTACAACAAAACATCAAAAAAGTTTTCATCTTTAAAACCATGTATAATTTATGTCTTAATGATTATTGTAGTCTTAGTAGTACATGAATTATGATAGTACTATTTCACAATCAAAATTTGTTAGTGTAGCGTTCTCTTAATTAATATACATTTGTAAAATATACAAGATTGTATTTCTGTGTTTAACAATATTAATAAATAATAATCTAAATTAATTAAATTTTTTAAAGCTTTTACATTATACATTTTATAATGTCATACTATTATTCTTGATTTCAGATTTGCTTATATACCTACATTTATTTGTGATTCTGTTATTTATCATTACCAACAACATAACCATCTTTTTTTGCAATATTTTAAATACACTTGACATGTTACCATTAGAATTCTGGAGTTTAGAGATATAGCTTTTGATTTTATCGGGATTTTTCTTAATATCATTTACAGTTAATCGGCCAACATCATAAATTGGGGCTATGCTTACTGCACTTTTTCCTCTTCGTAAACGTTTAATGATCTCCAATTATCAAGACAAATCAAGCACAACACACTTTCGTTTTCCACTCATAATCACTCAAAATATTTACATACATACACAGAATTGAAAAATGCATACACAAACAAATGAATGAATACTAACTAACTTTTCAATACAACATATAGACACGACTGCAATCACAATAAAGTGCTTTTATCTCGTGTTTTTTAAATATCGGCTTGCACAAAAGACAATAAAATGTTACTGCAACATGTGAATAATTATAAATAATTATTAATAAGCAAGTGTGGCCCCTGACAGTTAACCTAGAAAGACGGTAAATCGGAGGACGGATAATTGAGTTTCAACTTTATTTTAATAAGTATATTTAATTAAGTTTATGAAAAAGAATAAATAAAAGTAGTTTTGTAGTCTATTTTCTCCTTTTCCATACACATTTTCACTTTCTTCATACAGATATTAACTTTGCCTCAACTATAGGGCAAAGTGAAATATTTTCCAAGTTTGTTTAAAAAAAAAAAAAAAAATCAAAATTAAATATTTTTTTATAACTAAAATACATAATCTTAGTAAATGAAATTAGTTTTAAAATCAATATACGCAATAATCAATGTCAAAAATATTAAAACGATAGACACTGTTATGTTATATACCTAAAGAAATCAGTACAAATATAGTTAAATGATTGGTAACAATTTCGTTCAATTAAAATTTAAACTATGAAAAATAATATTATTTTTCTTTTATTGCATAATATAAATCCATTCATTTAATAGTTTTTAGTAGATAATACATTATACTTTATATAAGGTAGTTTCAAAAATAATTTGTAATACAATTGGTTGAAAATTGGTTAGATATATAAAATATGGTTTAAATTAAGCAATTTGGCAATGTTTGCAATACTATTTATATATTTAATAAGCAAATAATTTAAATTTAATAGACACTATAACTAAGTGTAAAACGAACAAATAAAAAAATAATAATGTTAGTACAATATTATTCTAAAAATATTCTCAAAAAATAATTATTCGACTAAAAACCAATAATAATATGAGTATAATAACTGATAAATTAAATTTAATTAAATGATATATATTATATATATATATATATATATATAAAAACAAGTAAATAAAAAATATTAACTTTGTACCAATAATTTAACAAAATAATAAATATTGAGCATAAGTAATAGTAGTTACATCCAAAGTAGATCACCATTACAATAATAATATTAATGGGTAACAACACATTGTATTTTAAGCAGTCATTTAAAAATAAAATTGTACTATAGTATTTTTATAATTAACAATCACAGTTTCATGAAATTAATATCATACAACATTTTTTACTTCAGACTTTTATATACTTAATATTAATATGGTGTACTTACATAAAATTATTAAACATATTATTTTTAATTTAACAAAGTTCCATATTCACAAATCAACTTAAATTTTATAAAAATAAAGGTAGAATAGAATAATTGTACACATGTAATGTATAATTGACATTTGAAATACTATTGTAAGTATAGTAAGTATACTAAGTGTTATCTAATTTAAATATTGTATTAATTTTATACACTTAATATTAAACAAATATTGAATTATTTTTCTTCTTTTAATTTAATTAAGGTATAAAATAATTAAAATAAATAACTGTTGATATAAATTTTAAAATAATAATATGGCCACTTTATTTTTATTAGTTATTAATGAACTATACTTGGTGATGACATTTTTGGAAAATTAAATGACTAGACTTGATAATATAATTAAATAAATGGCACAAAATTATACTAGGTATCAATAGTTTTCTTTACTAATAAATTTGATCCAGGGTACGTATTTAGGTTTTAATATTTTTAATACGCAGATTGTGAAAAAGGACCAGATACTGTTAATGTAGGTGGTGATGTTGCAATTGCTCGCCAAATATAATAACACATAGCTTTTGTTACCGATTCAACAAGAATATTAACCTCTTCAGAACCAATCATATTTCTTCTAAAAACAATATTCATTAACGAACCCGAAGTATCAGCAATTATTTCTGTTGAAACAGCTCCATTATCAATTATTATAAATGAATTAATTTCACCATCACTAAACCAATTTGGTAAAACAACTAGGTATTGATGTTCTGAAGTATTACTATTATAAATAAAACATCGAACTGGCGTTGAGGATGTTGGCCCACTAATTAACTTATGTAATGAAGTAAACCATTGAGGTCCTTTACAAAGTTCTTCAATTAAAGGTCCTAATTTTTTATCATACATAGATAATGGTTTCAAAAATGCAGATTTATTTACAAGTTCTTTTAGTTCAGCAATTGTAATAACTGTGGATCCAAGTTTCTAAAATTAAAAATATACAATTTTATTTTATTAATACTTAATATGACACCACACCACATATGTTGTCTCCATTTAGCCAATGGGAACACAGTATATAATTTTCAATAACATCTCTTATAATTTTTGAAATATATTACTAATCAATAAACATATAGCTAATTAAAAAAATTCAAAAACTAAAATCGCTGGAACTTTTTTGTCAAAAAATATTTTTTTAAAAGCATATAATATGATGATGTCTTTGAAAGTAATTGTCTCTTTAAATTTAGTAATAGGTGTTTAAACTAAACCTATCTATCCTAAACCTAGCTATATAGCTGGATTTGTTAGCTGGATGAATAAAACCAATGCGGGTGTGGCAATCTCTTAAATATAAATTATAATTAATTATTTATTTCTAAATAAATATTTAATATTTACCTGTTCGGATTGTAAACTAAATTTTTGCCATAACAAATGTAGACGACAACGATTAGCTGCTGTGTCTACAGTATGTGCCACTAATTCTGCTGCTTTATTTTCATAAAATTTTATTAGGTTTGTTTTTTTAATTGTCTGTTGATGATGATTATGTACATCATCATCAAATTGGTTAAGACATTTTTTTCTTTTCTTTTTTAAATGAGGTGATTGATTTGGGGGAGTATGAATTTGAGACCAATTGTTAGAATTATTTTCATCCAAGCTTCCCCAACCAGCAGACGATTCTGGAGTCATAGCGATACCACCAAAACTATTATTAGGCACACTTGCAGATACTATCAAATTGTTAGTTTGATCAAATCCATGGACAGATGGATGGATAGGTGTGCTATGTCTTTGCTGCATATTAGAGTTGGTTTTGCATGAAATGGTTTCCTTTCTAGTTAACAATCATAAATTAATTATAAACATAAATTCATATATTTATGGGTATAAACTTACTTATCTAAATTATAATTTTCATTATTTGTTAACAACACGTAATAAGATAGAGTTATTTCATTATTATTATCCAATAACAACTCTTTTACTGATGATAATGTCATAATAAGTGTAGCATCATACAGACCACAAGCTTCAAATGGACATGGACAATTTGTATATTCATTTGTTTCTATTTCTAGTTTACAGCTATTTGAATTAATATGTGATTCTTGCCTTTGTTGTATATCATTACTAGCCATATGATGAATAAGTATAAAATTCTATAAAATATTAATATTATGTAACCTATGATATTTGTTATTTTTTTTATCTATTCTTACAGTTAGGTCATTGCCTACAGAACTTTGTTTCCTTATAAATTCAGTATCTTCATTATCATTTTCATCATTATTATCATCATCAAATAGAGATGCTTCGTTATCTCCATCAACTAATGCACTATCACATATTTTTATGACAGCTATTCCATCACAATCTTCTGAACAATTTTCCAGCAAATATTCATATAGTTGGAGGCCAGTAACAGATATTTGAGTACGCTTAATAATACCTAAAAAAGAAAAGATATAATTTAAACATTTTTTTTTTTTATATATATATATATATATATAGACATTTTTAATCTTTATAATAGTACCTGATAACACTAAACAACTAGAATATAATGGTGGCAGAGTGTAATACATCAAGAAATCATCTAGAAATCCAGCAACAACATTTTTTTTACTATTACTTCCTAATTTATTTGTATTACTTTGTGCCGAGTTCCTATGTTCTAAGAGCATTGACACATCTCGACTATAATTATATTTTTTGCCTATCTTTTGTTTTTGTATTAAAATACTTAATTTATCTGATAATACACGTACATGAAAGTCGTACGTAAATGAATGCAAATGCATATTCCTTACAATATTTTCTGAATGATCCAGGATTGAATACTAATGTAAAGAAAAAAAATATATTTGATTAATATTATTCTGTTAATTTAATTAAAGTGTAATAATTAATACATAATTAAATATTATATACCTGTGGATTAAATTTATCCTCGTAATATTCAACTTGATTTGTGAGTCTAGATCTTTCAACACAACAAAGCTTAACATAATAAAATGGCTGGCATACTCCAGTTTCTAATAATAGTAATCCACCAGTTGCTCCGTGTATAGACTTTTTAAAATAACATAATGTGGGTTTAGTATGTTCTATCTCCGTTGCTCCTCTAAAATATAATAAATATAAATGATTTTTTAAATTAATATATACTATGTATAAATAATTTGCATACCCATCATTAAAAGAACGCTGTTTATTAATTTGAACTAACTGGAAGCCAGTAAAAAGAGGATTTGTTTGAACATAATCAGCAAAAGCACTAGTTAACTGTGCACATAATTGTTTATGCCATTGAGGAGGAGGGATAGAATGATATCCTCTTGTTTTAACTGCGTCCACTAAATGGTCTCTGGTGGCAGCTGATTCTAAACGCCACCTAATAACATATATAATATATACTTATTTTATTTAATAAATAACTTATAGGAGTCTCTATTTTCTTTACCTTGGCAAAAATAATAATGGAGTTAAACAATAATGAAGTAATCGACTCTGGTGATAAAATGCTCTAAGTGCATCTTTTGTAACATTAGCATCCTTTTGAATCCACATATCATATAACATTTTATGATATACTTCTAAAATATTAAATAAATAATTTTTTTTAAATATGTTATGAAGCATGAAACTATAATATTAAGAGGACGATACATACTCGTTTTTTAAGGGGTTGTGAATAGGCAATTTTTGAAATATAAAAATATAACAATTTAAAAATATTTAAATACAATTTAGAAGTAATTTAAAATTTGTTCTGTTTCTACTACTTTTTATTGTTGTGTAATGATGATATATTAAAAAAAATACACCTTTATGTAAAAGAGTTGAGGTGTTTTTACTCTAATATTATTATAAAAAAACTATTATCAAATTAAGAAAGGACAACATTTTGGAGTAAACTTCATTTAGGTTTTTTAATTTATTAATTTAAAAAAAGGCATTATAGTGTTAAAAAGTTAATTTTTCTTACATTTTCAAGCATTAATAACTTTTCTCAAAGAAATAAATTAAAAATCCCAAATGAGGTTCCCTCCAAAATTTTGTCCTATATTGAATTGATAATAGGTATTTTAACTCTGGAATCTATTTTATACGTTTTGCGTGAACATTTTATCGCTGAAAATTATCAGTGTGGTGTAATGTCTTCTTAAGATTTTGTAAATATCAAATAGTAAAAATGGAATGTATAAATATATGTATTAATACGTTGTGGGTTACTAATTTTAAAAAAAAATGTATAAGCTACCTAATGGTACAATGGCAATGGCATATCCAATGGTACAACATAATTATGTTTACATACTTTTGATTTTTTTTTTCAATAGCTATCCTTAAGCGTAAAGAAAAACTACCTTTATTAATGAAAATATTTTATAACTATAGGAGAAGTAACAAATAACAAATACAATTGTCATGGTTACCTATTTTTTTTTTTCAAATTATATTATTATACCAAACTTTGATGAGAATTGACTTTTGAATGCAATGGTTTATCTTTCCTTTTAAATTAAATATAATAATAATACTTTATCTTGTATTGACCAACTTTCACTGTCTGTATTTAGATGACTTTTTTAGTTTCAATTATTTAATTATAAATTAAGATTTAAATATAGCTGATTATTTAGTGACATATATATATTACATGATGTTTAAGTGTAGGAACTCACCTATGCGACGTTGTTGTTTACTATTTCTCACTAACTGTTCAATAAATAAATCTTGACCATCTTTTTCATAATGTAATGATTTATATTTTTTATCATCTGTGTCATCAATCAATTTAGTACGACTACTCAGTCGACTACGTTTTTCAATAGTAACTTTATCATATAATTCATGTTTATTAGCAGCAGCAACATAACTCTTGTAATCCAATAATAAGTCTAAGTTATTATTGATTTTTTCATTATTATTGTCTGTATTAAGTATGCTATTTATTTGGGAACTTATTAGTCCCACCATATTATATATAGACGATGTTAAAACATTTTGTCGCCATTCCATCCAACGGCTTAAGCGGTGGATAGCAATAGGCTGATCATCATTTTTGCGGAAATTATATGATAATGTATGAACTGATCGACCCGATATACACAGTAGTAATAATTTATTACTTTTACTAATAAAAGTATTTTTAGTTTGTTGTTTCTGGTGGTCTTTACTATTATTGTCAATGCTTTCTTTTACACTTTCATTTAAATTATTATTAGAAATTATTGATTGATCATTTGAAGTTGAAGTTTTATCATTTGTAATTAAAGTTTCATTGCCTGTAAAATACAAATAAATGTTTAAATATAATTAAAATATATTAATGTTTAATAATAATGTTCTTATATATGATATTTTCTAATTTATATTGAGATAATCATTATATTGCATGTACATTATAACATGTGTTCGAGATAACTGGAAACACTATGTCTTCTCATGTTTTTGACTACTTAGAAATGTCTTTATTTTGTATAATAAAGGGTATCACACATATATTACATTGTTTAGTATTTTTTCTTTTATAATGTTGACCTTTTTATTTTTAGGTTTGCACATATGCAGTACAGATTTTGTTTTTCAAATAGGAACACATATTTTTAATATAATATAATATAATATAATGAATTTTTAAAGTTTTTTTGATATGTAATTTATGGTTTTTAATCCAAAATTGATAAGAGTTTAGCTGTTTTTCATAATTGAAATAGCTGTACATGGTAAATTTTGGTTTTGGGCTAGAGTTTATATATAAAAATTACTTTTTTTCTATATACGAGAGCTATATCAAAACTAACCTCCGATGTGTTACAATTCACTACATATGGGCACTTTGTTCACATATTGCTACATGACGCAACAAATACATTATTCTTTTATAAAATGCTGAATTTCAACAGTTTTTTTCAGTATTATTCTAATATTTACCATAACAACATGGAGAATACAATTTTATCTCCCGCCGCCTATGATGGACACAGTTTTCTGGGATAGTAATGGAATATTGTTGACCGAGTTTATGGAACCTGGAACTACAATAAATGCAGAGGTTTACAGTGAAACTCTATGTAAGTTCAGAAGAGCAATCCAAAACAAAAGATGAGGAATGCTAACTAAAGGTGTGGTGTTTCTGCATGATAACACGCGACCACACACTGCTGCACACACAACAACTTTAGTTGAGGAGTTCAACTGGGATATTTTTGATCACCTTCCTCGACAGCCCCATTTTGGGACCAAGTGATAATCGGAATAAGGTGATAATCACCTCTTTCCGAAAATGAAATTGTCCATTGCATCTCAGCATGTAGTAAGTAATGAGGAACTTATGAACGGAGTAAATAAATCGCTCAAAACACTGGTGGCATCAATTTTTAGGGAGAGTATACAAAATCTCATCCCATGTTAAAAAAAATGTATAGAGTTAAACTATGTAGAAAAGTAATTTAAATGTTATTAAAACTATTTTATGCAATTAATTGTTTTTAATTCTTTTTAAAAATATTTTTCCCTTTGGAGGTTGATTTTTAGATAACCCTCAAAAATAAGAATTATCAATAGAAAAATGAAAGTTGTAAAATGCATGTGCAAATTTAAAATAGCTAAGAATATGAAAATACAAAATAACATATATTTTTAAGCCCTTTATTATAAACAAAATAAACACAATTCAAATAGATAGGTTAAACATTTGAGGAAATAAAGGATTTCCAGTTATCTTGCACACACAGTATATTACAACACTATACTTATACACAAGTATACTTTTCATAAAATTTAAGTTTAGTTATATATGATTAAATTTAAATAAATAACAAATATTACTTTCATCACTATTTGTGTTTTCTTCATCATCTGGTGCATTCAAACCATTATCTGTATCTGAATCATTAAGTTCATTATTTTTCTTTCGATTTTGATGTTGCTTACATTTTGGTATAGGTTTTTTCGGATCAGACACAGATACAACTATTAATATACAAGCAGCAGAAGGCGGACATAAGGTTGAAGTATTATTTGATATTTGCCATTCATAAAACAATAAATTGTTTATTAAAAGATCATTTTGTTTTTGTTCCAATTGCAGTGGATCAGGTGAACCACATATTATGTTGTTTCTATCATAATCAGATTCACCATATTCCGTGCGAGGAATATAAAAATAACGTGTGGATACGGACAAACTTTTTGATATTGATGTTCCAAACCATGATAAATGTGTTTTGAACTCTCTAAGTACATGGTTTATGTGTAATCTATAATCAAAATAAATAGTTTTATTACATAAAGCAATATATTTTAAATGTATATTTTACAATATCTAATTGTTATATAATTGTTGGCAAAAAATTGTTGACGTGATAAATTACTGTATTATAATATATCATATTTGTAGTTGGAAATAATATGTTACATCTCTAAGATAATCAATAAACACACATTTTTACCAATAGGTAAGGTTAGGTTAGGTATTCTTGTATCTTTACTTTACGGAGTCCCTCGTAGTTTGTGTCTATCAATAAATAATATATAGTCAATAATTATACTACAACACTTTCATCTACGATAAAAGCAGCTTTTGAAAAATGTCAGTTAACACTTTTATCTACGCATCCCTTCAAATATCAAAAAACTCATTATCTAAAATAACTTTCGTAGTAGGTAATTTAAATGTATGAAAAATAATTCAAAAGTTCATGTAACATTGATATAAAAAGTAAGTTGGTAAGTTGATAGTTATTAGAAAATTTTAACTTTTAAACTTGATGCTTACCTAGCCTTGATAAAATATTGATAATATAATTAAATAAGATTCAAATCCATAAAAAATTTACTTTTATTGTAAGCAAATATGTATCTTAGTCACAGCAAAATACAGATTGAGCGACAACAGTGTGTTATTTTTTTTTCAAGTGTTTCACAATCAAGTCATGTTGAGTTTTTACAATTTTCTTATTCTATTATTATTATTACAATAACAGTTATAATACATTATATTTTTGTAATACATTTAAACCCCAATGTAATAAATTGTTTTTTAATTTTGACATTTTTATTTCTCTTATAATATTTAATTCTTTATCATTTGTCACTTATTTAATTATATTTAGATTATGTACAGAGCCGTATATAGAAATTTGTATATTTTGGGACAACAGAAAAAATAATTATTATAATAACAATATTGGTGTATTACAACTTTTAATACAAGGTATATAAATATATATTTTTATTTAAAAAAATGTTAATTATTGAAATATAATAATTTATTCATTAATAAATAAAAATAGTTAGGAAATAATGTAGTAATTTGCATTTTTTACCAGACTAGTGTCAAAACTAGTAGAAAATTATTTTATATTATTATAGTTAATGCTATTAGTTAGTTAAATTTCAATATTTAATATTTCTAAAGTGTCATCATTAGTCATTGTAGACCTACAATAGTTTTATAGTTTTCAAGGTGAAAAATAAACATTCTGAAGAACAATTTGTTGTTTCCCTTTTATTCAGCCATTGAACTGACATCATGAACATTTTTCAATGCAGAGATTTAATGATTTAGAAAAAGGACACATTTATTGCAAAAGCTCTTATTTATAAATCATCATTATACAGAGTTGTTTTGCACATTTAAACATTTAATTGTGACGTGGAATCGTTTTTTTTTTTTTTTTTTAATAATACTTTGATGTTAGGTTAGTATTCTATACTTCTTTAATTATACATTTTATATTGTTTTATTATTATCTATATAATACACTATCATAATAGCACGGATCATAATGGGTACGTATTTATTGTCAAGTTGGTTACCAACATAACACATCATTTATCCAGGAATGTAATAGGTCCAAAAATAATACAGAGGTCTTACAAAATTGTCTAAAGAATTTTCTGGAAGCAAATTTGTGCTATTATGGTATGTATTAATTAGAAAATATTTTCTTCCACAAAAATTTAATCCATTTTTCTTAACTTTGTCACAACACATTTTTTTCTTCCGAGATACCTAATTATTAATTTACAGTTTAAAAGCTCAATTTTTAAAAGTTTTAAACATACTTTAATTTTGGTAACTAATAAAGTCAAATTAATATGAGCAATTTATATTACACATTTATATTATATTTATTATACACGACTAATAAAAATATGTTTCCATCAGAATTTACTTATTTCTAGTCATGAAATAATCATAATATCATTGATCTGTAATCAATTATTAAGAAATTGAAAAAAAACTTTAAAAAGCTAGTCAATAGGGAGTGGAAACCCTACATTTGTTGAATACAATATTGGTGTTAGATGTATTGAATTTTAAAGAAATTATTTTCTAATTTATTATAATTTTCCAATAATTTTAGAATTTTTCTTTAATGTTTAAATTATATTTAGTAATAACTTGTTTAAAATACTAACTACAATATATTTCCTATCAAAACAATTTTATTCGAAAAATATTACAAGATCCTTTCTGTCTACCCAAGCATATTAACCTTCTAATTCATAGTAATTTTCGACCTTTTTGTTAGTTTTACTTTATACTAAAGAAATTTAAAACTGACCTTTATAAAGTACTAACTAGAATGAATTTCCTATCATAAACCTGTATACCCGAAAATTCTTACTTTACATTTACCCAAAAAATAAAACAAACCATTGTAAAATCAATAGATTTCTCACTATGCTCAGAATTAAAAATACAAACTAAAATGATAATATTAAAAAAATTAAAAATGTTTAATTGTCATTCAAAGTCATTTACCCGGTGGTTAACTATAAAATACTTTTTAAAGTAGATCATAAGGTATGACATTCTATTAATACAAATTAAGTATACAAATAACTGAAAAAAATTCATAAAAATGATTTATACTTCATAAGATATAGTTAGATTATTATAAAAAAAATTATTCTATATATATATATGTACAGTACATACAAGATTTATACATTTGTATTGATTATATATTGTAAGTAAGCTGTGTAAATTAAATGTTAAACAAGAAGTTATGCTGAATCGTACAATTTTCTATTTACTATTTTTTTAAACATTTGAAATACCTTTGTGAAGTTGATTTTGAGAATATTTTATTTTATTTTATTTTACTTTAGTTCAACTTTAAACTATCCAATTTATTGCATTGAATGAATTTGAAAACAATTAATTACTTTGTATATAATTTTGATATAACATACCGACATTGTATTTGAGAATGGTGTGATAATGGAACCGAAATGCGTGCTCCAAACGATATCCATTTAGTTAAATATTGGATACACAAAGGATTCACGTATGTTTCCAATGGTTCTTCAATTATAATAGGTTGTTCCTTGAGAAAATGTACCATATAAATATCCCATAAAGAGTGTGTAACAATTGAGGTTATCATAATTTGAAGACTTTCTATTGGGATTCGTCCACGAAACCATACATATAATTTAACTAGAAAAAAAAAACATGAAAATATAAAAATACACTTCAATAATAGGTACTGTAAAATGGAGTAAGTCTGGATATATAGAATACATTTGGATAAGACAGTTATTTAGTTTTATTTAGCCACAATGATTAGAAATTGATTACAATTTATTCATATTATACTAAATAATACTAAGCTAGTACCTCAATACAATAAAATATTTGATTTCTGTACTTTATCTGTTGTTCTAATTTTAATAAATAAAACACCTGCATAACACAATATTGACAAAAAAATCTATTTAAATGACAGACAAAACGCCGAAACTTTAGAAAGTCAGATTTTGATTCTTATAAAAGTATTAAATACATCGACATAAAATACATTTTTTTTTGGTCATATTATTTATCATCGAAAAACTATATTTATAAACATTAATCATGTTTCAGTATTTAAAGTTAAAGACAAATGCTTTGAAGAAACAATCCCTAGAACACAGGCTAACAAATTCAAATCTTGTTTTCAGATTTTAAATCTGACTTTCCAAAGTTTCACAATTTTTTCTAGCTTATATATTTGTTAGATGAAAATATTGTGATTACGCAACAATAAAAAGTTAATGTGGTTAATTTAAGATTAATTTTAAAATGTACATAAACTTAAATATTCCTAAATTGTTTGATTTTTATTTTTCTTAAAACAAAAAATTGCTTATATAGAATCCCTTAAAAATTGTAGGTGTCCTCTGGTAGTTTAAATGCAAATATATATTGATAATAATTAGTGATGTTACGAACTGTTCGATTTTCGAACTGAACCGAACCGAACCCGGGGTGTTCGGTTCGGTTCGAAAATCTAACTCAAAATTGGAAATATTCGAACTGAACTAAACACAAAATAGTTCAGTTCGAATATCGAACCTAGAAAAAAAATTTGAAACTAATTTGTCGAAAAACGATAAAAAGAAATGGAAAAATGTGGAATCCTTCTTTACTTAAACTTAAAATTATGTTTAAGAGGCACCTACTTAATAAATTTTCATGCAAATATACATAATTAATAAAAAACGGTAATTTATATTATTGTATTGTTTTTTTTTTTTTTATGAAGTTCGGTTTGGGTTCGATATTTTAATTGAATAGTCCGGTTCGGTTCGGGTTCGAATAAAAAATTGGAAGTTCGGTTCGGTTCGGGTTCGTTAAAATTTTAAAAAGTTCGTTTCGGGTTCGGTTCGATCTCAAAAATCTGGTTTCGTAACATCACTAATAATAATCATTATTATATTATATATTGTTAAATAAAAGGGATTTATATATAATATTATAATCTAACAAGATAATTTGATTTATATTATTGTTTTATAATTAATTATCAAACACCTATTTTATTATAGACATATACATTTTATTGTCCTCCATTTATATCCTACCTACCTGATGTGCGAAATACTTCCATTTCCTACCGACTGAACTTTTTTTAATTGTTTATTTAAATGTCAAAGGTAATTTAATTTTATTATAATAGTATTAAAAATCATTTACCAAACTTTGTTCAAAATCATATTATTAAATGTAATGATTTTTCATTGCTTTTAAATGCAATACAACCATCAAGAGTAACCTGTCAAATAAGCTAAATGCTACTACCGCTATTGACTAGAATATTTTATTTTTGTTATAAAAATGTAAAATATAATAATTGCAATGCAGTGTTATAGTAATTAAAAAAAAAAAAAAAAAAAAACTTTAAAACATTAAACAGAACAAAAATTATTGCAACTATCAAATAATCTCGTACACTCTGTATTAATATATATTTTTTTAATTCGTGCATTTGGTAAACTATCTCTCTAGATTAAATTATAATTAAAATATATATATATATAAATATAATGGTAATCAAATAATAATAAAAATAATCATAGTAAAATTTGGGGTGTGATAGGTAAGTCAAGTCAACTCCTTTCAAGGCTTCAAAGGGGTGACTTATATAAAATGGGGGGTGGTATTTTCATTTTTTGGCATATACACTCTTAAGTTTTAAAATTACATTCATAAAAATTGTAATGAACTATTATTATAGCGGTGATCTTTTTCTTATATTCTAATTATATCTTAATATTTTTTGTGACATTGGTTATTTTGCATAAAAATAATAAAGACCTGTCGAAATTAATGTTTCAGGCAAATTGTTTGGTTTTTAGTTTTTAACCTTTATTCTCTCAAATTTTAAAGTTCTACAAAAATTATATACATCATTATAATCATTATTATAGTACATAATATTCTTTATAAAAAAGGTTTTATAGTAATAATAATAATAATAATAATAATAATAATTTAACTTTAACTTTTGAAAAATCAAGAAAAACCTTGAAAATATGTTTTTATCAACTTTTTATATACTTAAGTGTTTTTTTTCGCTTTTTTCCCCACCAATTTTGTTGTTTATAAGTTATCTCTAGACATAATCTATACTTGGAGCATGATAAGAGTGTACCCCGTTTTCGGACGAAAACTCGTCTGCCAGCGCATGTGAGTATTATACAATATATAATTATGCACACGATGTTCAACTATAGTGAGGTTGCAAGGTGGAAACCTGTCACTGCCTGCATGACAGGGTACACTCTTAACGTGCTCTGAGTATAGATAATAATATTAAAAAAAAAAAAAAAAGATGTTTTTAAAAGAAAATAGGTGAATTTAAGAATAATTCATATCGTACAAAATTCAAAACAGCATACATAAGCTTAGTTATCCAATACTTATTATGAAATTAGTGGATTACAATATAGTGTAACTATTGTTATACTTAATATTACCCAAAAATTGGGGACGATTACATTATAAAGAATATTGCCAAATATTGATGATAGAAAAAAAATAGTATACCAAAATTAGAATATTTTTAAAAAAAAATAAATGATAAAAACACCCATAATAAAATTGATCACTATTTTAACTGTAAACATTTGAGTAATATGAAATATAGCAATAAAGTTATACCATATTGTATAATTGATATTAGATAAGTAATATTTTGTATGCTGTTTTGAATCAATTACAAGATGTTTTTTTCCACGGACTTTCTTGACTGAATTACTAAATGTACTAAATATCTTGTTATGATCTAGGATCTAGACAGTTAATAATATAATGAAGTTAGTGGATTAAGAAAAAAAAATTTTTAATATATAAAATGTTTCTAAAAACCTACATTTTCAAAGTTTTTCTTGATTTTTCACAAAAGAGTTAATGTAATAAAAATATTTATTTATTGTAAAATTAAAAACCTATTTCAGAAAATATTATATACTATAATAATGGGTATATATAATTTGTATTTAACTTCAAAATTTAAGAGTATACCAAAACTAAATACAAAACAATTTTTCTAAAACATTGAAAATCAGTTTTTCTTATTTTTACACATAATAACTAATTTAACAAAAAATTTATTAAAATATATTGATTTTAGAAAAATATTATTAGGTACTATAATAATATATCATTACAATTTTTACACAACTTTAAAATTTAAAAGTGTATATTCAAAAAAATTAAAAAGGCCCCCCCCTCTTTGAGGCAAGCAAATGGGTTAACTTATAACTCGTAAATTTAACTATAATTATTTTTTAATACATTGAACACAATTTAATGACAGTGCTATACAATTTTTAAACTTAAAACTAAGAACCATTTTATTAGTTCTGACAATTAAGTAATGAGACTGATTTTTTTGTCGCATGTATGGTAATACTGCAAATTTGAAATTGGGCAATTAATTTTTTATCTTTCCTCTATTAATTGATGTATGTACAACTCGAGTATGATTGTTAGTTCTCTAGCTGTGTCATCATGTTGTGCAAGTCAGTGTATGTTGTGCGTGTCACGAAAAAAGACGTACAAAAACACTTGCGAATGTCGGTCGCACAGAATTGTCTTCAACAGGTGGAAAGTGATCCAACCTTTTTAAATCATGTAATATACCGTAAATCAACATTTCTACCTCGAAGTACTTGAACGGTTGCGAAAAAGAGTAGATAGAGCCCGTCCAAACATCGCAAACATTTGGATTCTTCACAGTGACAACGTACCATGTCATTGTGCCTTCAATGTGATGCAATTTTTTACCTCAAAAAATATCCCAGTGTTGCTCCAGCCCCCGTATTCTCCTGATATGTCTTTATGTGACTTCTTTCTGTTCCCCCGGGTTAAAGAAGTCGTGGAAGAAACGCATTTCGAGTCAGTAACTGACATCCAAATGTCCGTGACAAGGGTACTCTAGGGGCTTCCAGTCGAAGTGTTCCAGAAGAGTTACGGAAACTGGAAAAAACGCTGTATTTAAAGTATAGCTGTCCAAGGGGATCATATCGATGTACATTGATTTTTAAATATATGCGTTTTTTGAAATCAGTCTCATTACTATATTTACACACCTCATATATACATAATTATTATTTAAATTATTATAACTTAATCTTTTATAATGGTAAAATGTGTAATTTGGTTAAAAAAACAATAATGAAAGAATCATGAAAATACTTTTATTTTTAATTGTTATTTATTAAACAATTTTTTTTTTTTAAATGATAAATTATAATATTTGAGTTGCCATAATTCACTGATTATTAATAATTTAGGCACAATTGTTTTTTTAATAGAGATAATTAAAATTGTGATTAAATATGTTTACATCTTTTAATTAAATTAACATATTAAGAATTGTACAGTTATGAGTGGAAGAAAGAAGTGTACATGCTGGCTAAGGAAAGAGAAAAACAGTCCAGGGACTTTAGAAATGTTTGGTGTATAAAAGATGAGGATAGGGGGTGTTAATAAAGGAAAAGAAAGTGATAAAGAGATGGAAAGACTATTTTGAGGGATTATTAAATGAAGAATTTCCAAGAGAGGCAATTGATCGGGTAGAGTGGAATTTGGGTATAGTAGATTTAATAAGGGAAGAGGAAGTGTGGAGTGCTGTGAGAAAAATGAAAAATAAGAAAGCGGTGGGACCGGATGGAGTACCAGTAGAAGTATGGAAAGTATTAGGAAGTTTAGGTATACAATGGC
>JAIPRL010000792.1:48144-58258 GCA_025469235.1 Pemphigus obesinymphae | reverse complement strand
GTAAGATTAGTAAGGGAAATGCATGTTGTTGGTAAGAGGGGGAGGGGAAGACCGAAAAAGAGATGGGGGGATGTAATGGCGAGTGATATGAGGAAGGTGGGAGTAAGTGAAGAAGATGCGGGAGATAAAGTTAAGTGGAAGTGTAGGACCAGGGTGGCCGAACCCAAATAGTTAGGAGAGAAGGTGAAGGAGAAGGAGAAGAAGAAGAAGAGGAGAAAGTAGTTAAGTGGAAGAACATTTGTTTTGTTAAACTTTGAATCCAGAAATATAATGTAAATAGAATATTTACTTAAATTAACTATACAAGTAAATACATTTTGGTAAAATTATATGTTTATATATAAAGGGTACCACTTTTTTTAGGTAATTGAAAAAAAAATATTATGTTAAAATCAAATCAATTAGATCTTAAGGTACACACGTTCAGTTTTCTGTTCAAAGTTGACTGAATGAAGAACATGATATGACAACAAATTTAAATTTTTGAATCTAGAATAAAATACACCAAAACACTTATGGGTAGGACAAAATCCGTCCAAAAAAATATAACACTATTTTTTTTCTAACACTATAAAATATAAACATTGGTTCAAATTTTAAAGAAGACTATACTTCAACGAATAACAATGAATTAAAATTACAAATTTCATAGAATATTAATATTACTACAGAAAAATATGTAAATTATTAAAAATTATTTTACAATGGTTATGTATATTATATTATATTATACAGTTATCATCAGAACATTAGAGAAAATAGGTTTAAATGGTTTAGGAATATTATGAGATGTAGCATGAAGCATTTATAATGAGTATTTTCAATGAATGTGGTAGATAGGCTTAGTGATGGTTGAAGCTCTCAATTGATAAGATGTGATAAAATAATACGAGGATGGTAGATGTGAGGGTAAAAGGTAGGGAACTATATAAAATAGAGGTACGTCTAGGAATAGGGTAGATAGAAAAAAATATAAATTAAAGCATAGGAGAGATTAACTTAATAAAAATAATGCATTCTTTTTTAATAAAAGTAATTTAAAGCCACTAGTCGTCTCTTTCATCTTTTCATCAGTTTGTAGCCTTTAGAAAATAAAAAAAAAAAAGTAAATAAATTTATTAACTTAGTATCTCTTTTAAATAATTAATTTCTAAAAATGTACTTAAATGAGAAATATATAATATAAATAATTCCAAAATTTTTTGTTTATATGTATGGAGTAGAAACTTTAATACTACATTTTCCTAACGTGTTTTTCTTTTTTGGGCTGGTCTAAGTAATATTTTTGAAAAAAAAAAAAAAATTTGTAAAACACTCTTTTATAGGAAAATAAGTGAAAATGTTTTGCTGATTTTTCCAATTACCATGGATATCAATTCCAATTACCATGGATATCAATTATTTGTAGTAATAATACATTAATACTATACAGTTTAATGTAAATAATAGATAAAAGAAATAGCAATGGTATTAAAATATTTGAAGAGTTAAAGTTTTCAACATATTGAAAGGTGAAAATAGAAATAATATAGTAAAAACATATTATATACATTATATTTTTTGGGTTTTGCAAGTAATTTTGAAATATGTCTTAATTATTGTAATAATAGCAATACTCTTTGTCATAATGTATCCTAAAGTAAGGAAAATAGATACAGAAATTATATTAGCAGGATTATTCTGAATAGTATTATATATTATTTGGAAGCAATAAATATAGTGCTATTAAATTAATTACTTTCATAGAAAAATCAGGATGACCATCATATGGTTGTACATAATATACATCATCTGGATATAGTTTACACATTGGATTTCTGTGTAACATGGTGGTAAGTACCTCTAATACAGCATCATTTAATCGATTCTTTAATACTTGAACAAGATCAATACAAATTTCATTACCTGTATTAGGAAAAATATAAATATATATATTAACACAAACCAATTATTAGATACATTCGATATATTTAAATGCAGATTAATACAACTTACCAGCATGAGATATACCGTGTACTTTTAATATCAATTCTTCAACGTCTTTTGAATCTGTGTCACCCCAATGACTACCTAAGGAACGTGTTCCAGGAGTCTGAGTACATTTACTATCCATGTTCTTAAATTAAATAATTTTAATTATTTATAAGTAATATACTAATATATAATAAGTATATGATTATATATAATGGTCTATTGCAACGGTCGGCAACCTTTTTATCCATTTTAAATTTTTCCTCAGGGACCATATTAAATTTAATATTACTAAAAATACAATTTTAACATATAATACTAATAATTGTGTTAATACCACAAATCTTAATAAGAGTTTTAGTGTTCAGTTATTCTTATTCACTATTTTTGAATAAAATATCATTAGGGAAAAATTATTATTATTATTATATTTTCTTTGAATAAAAAAGATTTAATATATTATATCGTACCCTGGTGAGAAAAGTGACAGAACTCAAAAAATGCTAAATTTCTTTTATTTTTTTCATGTAACTGAAAAGTACACATGATGTACCACCACGACACTAATGTCACATCTTTAACTCTCAATTTATCGGCTAGAGGGCAGTTTTAAAAAGCATATACTACTTCAACATAAGTTTTCAATTTTTTATTATTTGCTATTTCTCAAAATCTGCATTTTTGAGTTGTGTCACTTTTCTCGCCGGAATGCAATATGTAAAAATATTTAGTGCGATTTTTGAGGTTAAATGTTTTTCATTAATTTGCTTATATTCGCTTTTATATTAGATGTTGATATTTTTAAAACTGCATTTAAGTGTTCGTTGCTTAACCGGAAACAATATTTATTTTTCGAAAATATCTATATATATATTTATAAAATCGAAAATGACTCGCAAATATAAGTGCTACCGAAAGTAGTAATCATTTTTTTAGTAAAACTTTTAATACCTTTGAAATCTATTTTAGAATGGTTTGAATAAAATATTTGTAAGTTGTTACTTTCTTTAAAGGCAGTTCTAAGAATATAGTTGACCGTTGTTTTGCAGTTCGATAACTTTCATTTACAAGTTAGATCTAACATCGTCAATGTCAACAAAGTAGAGTTTTGCAACAACTTGAATTTTTCCTCGTGTATAGGTATAGAAGTCAGAAAAATCTTATATTTAAAGGACCACAGTAAATAGTTACGGGCGCCACAGGTTACTGATGCCAAATGTTTAGATAAGATGTCTATTGCATAGTTAAATTAGTTAAATTAATAAGAAATATGTTCGATTGAAAATAGTGGGCTGTTTTGATCAAGTGTTGCTGGATATGCAAAAAATATAAAGTCAAATGACGTCACATGTATTTTCTTGAGTTTTGAATAAACATACTAGAATATTTTAAAGCTTAATAGTACATAAGACAAGCAATAAAGTGGTATGATACCCTGTACATAGTATGCACCATGGCGACTAGAATAAAGAGGTTAAACACATACGACCGCCCACTTCAAAGAACGTCCTGAAAAGACTCACAATTATATAGTATTTACATATTAAATAATAAACTACAAATTTACAATTTAGAAACTTTTCTGTTTTTTTAGTAAGTTGTTTTTTTTCAGTTGTATCTTTTTTAGTTACATGATATGATAATATTTGAAATTAAATAAATTAATAATAATAATAATTAAAGTGTACATATATGCACATCAATTTATGCATAACTTTATAACATACAAAAAATATAATAGATTAGAATTAAAAATATTGCTTATTTTTTCTATAAAACTCAAAAAAAATTACATTAACTCCTATACTATGCGTGTTTAAAGTAGCAACCCTTGAGACCTCAGAGCAGTCTGTGGCAATTTAATCGTACAACTCTTTTTGGAATGTTTTTCTTTAACGGAGATTGGTCTCATTATTCTAGTCTTCATGGTATGCACTAACTGAGAAAAACGAATAATAGTAATGGTTAAAGAAATAAAAAACATAGACCCTTAGGACAAATAAAATGTTACGACATAATACTCACAAACTTTCCTAACTATAAAATAATCTACATAGATGAATCTAAATTCAACATCAAAATGGGGCTAAAAATAATATTTGAAGATGAAGATTTCACATTCACCTCACTGGATTATAACACATTATTATACTTTATATTATCCATAAAAGCTATATCTGAATTATATACTTAATATAAAATAATTGGATCAATATTGACTTATTCTTAATCGTTAGTGACCACAATGCATTAAATGAAAATATTAATAATATCCAACAATGAGTCTCTTCCCTCATTCTGTCTCCTTCAACTGAATACTTGCCTACAATAATATACCAGACAATGAACACGCTGACACTGCAACTAATAATGTTATCCCCAAAATAAACTTATCATTTCGATAACATATATACATTGGAACAAGGTAATCAAAATCTATGGGACAGAGAAACCAAAAATAAATTACACCAAATTAAACCGTCCCTATCACCTATCCTAATTCCCTCTACCTGCTCTAGATGAAATCAAACTGTTTGGTCAAGAGTGAGAATTAGCCTTACGAACATCACTCACGTACACTTTATGAAGAAAAAATCAAAACTCATATGTGACTAATGCAATCTATGAATAATTTTAATAAAACATCTTTTAATTAAATACCCAAATTTAACCAAAGAATCTTTTAATAATAATAATTAAAAATATTTTTTATAAATTTAAATTTGCTATGTTATGTGCGTGATTAAAAAAACAGAAAATCGCCAGTTTACACAAAAATTGCTTGTTTTAGTCAATATTATGTTGTTAACTTTCAAATAAATGCATAAGATAAAAAATTTGTAAAATATTACTGACCACACTAAATGTGGATTAAATTTTAGGTAGTAAAAAAAATCATAATTTACTAACAATTAGATCTTCTGAGAATTTGCGTATTTGTAAAGGATTTGAATGAGTAGAAGAAGGAACTAATGAAGATACAATAGTAACTGTTGTTGAAGTAATAGAAGAACATCTTGATATTGAGTCTTCGTCATCTGTATCACCTTGTATTATATCTCCTACATTATTCTTTTGATTTTGTAGTGAACTGGAATTTTCATAAAGTCTGAAAAATAAAAATAATTTATTATAATAATAATAATACAATTACATTTTATAATTACCTTAAATAAAAAACAGAACCCGACGACTCTTTATAGACAAACATATTACGACGATTTCGAACAGAAAACTTCTCAAGTACATTATGTAAAACTTGTGCACCATGCATAAGTATATTAGATGTGTGCCGAAGTCTAGGATGAAGTGCAAATCTGGTAGCCCATACAACAGGACACCTAAATTCACCATAAACAAAATGGTCTCTTATTTTTTCCATTTCATTATTACCATTACCATTTTCATCTATAAAAACAAATATAAAATAAATATAAGTAAATTATTCAATTATTAACACAGTGAAACCTTTAGTACTATAATTTATATGAAGGTATCTATTATTAAAAACGTGTAAATTAAATTAATACATTGTTTGATTTGTATTGGGAGCAAAAGTGTTTGATTATTTAAGTAATCTAAAAAATATATTTTATGAGGGTTCCAAGGTAACAGGGAAATATTGATCTTGAATTTTGGATGTAGAAATGCAGTTTTTATGCCTAATTTCTATAAGTGGATTCACACCAAACATTCAAAATTTTTTTATCTGCAACATTCTCTAAATGCATCGAACATTGAAATGTTTCCAACAGTTTCCTGAATAAGCTTACAACACGTCAACACCTATTCGTATTTTTGTTATGTGCAGACCAGGTCCACACTAAATATATGAAAAAGTTGGTGATTTCACATAGTTTATGATGTAAAATAATGTCATTTAAAATTAACAATAAAAGTGGGTAAATTTAGTTATGAAAATTTGAAATTAATAAATATGAACACCAAACATAAATTGAAAATATTATATTTAAAAATTATTTATGTAACAAGTGGTTAAAAGTGTTGACTTAAAATATTGTACTATAACCCTAATACCTATTAGCAGTGAAATTTAATAAATATGCATATATGTTTTGATTGTTAATGAAATTAGTATATTAGCAGACTATATTTTTGATACATATGGTTTATGTATTTCACATAGAAAATAAACTTTACCAAATGAAACTTTAATAAAAACAAAAATATAAAATACGTTCATAGTGTGAATTAATAGGCAAGTTGTGAAGTAAACTTAGTTTATGGTTATGTATTATAGTAAGTCTATGTTTACTGTATCACCAAAAAAGAAACTTGGTAAATATATCATATCAAAACGGTGCAGCTATTATTTATTTACGTTCCTCACCACTCACTGGCCTATCAAAGTGCGGTTATCATAACAGAAAAATAATTATTATCATATAAATTTGTTTAGAACCTCAGAAAGATATGATTAAAAATGAAGCAAATATGGCAGTTCACTATATATTTCAATATCATAAGATTGTTCCTTCTGGGTACAATTGATTTTAAAAAAGTGACATACACTTGCCAATATCAATTGTTTGTATTGTTTATATCTAGTAGTCTTATATAAATTATTTAAAACCGGTATGATTTCCATAAATTAAAAGTTCTTTGCAAATGTCTGTTAAACAAAATAATTTCACCATAAAATAAAAATATTTTTAAATACCATCATCTGAATAAATGGAGTCTTCAATAATAGGTTCTAATAGTGAATCACAACTCTTTGTCTCATATAATCGATTCAGTAAAAGAGTTTGATTAACTGTTATAGCTGCTTGACGCACATTTTGTGCTACAACTTCTCTTATCATGGAATATCTACCTTGGACATCTAATTCAGTAAACCTATGTAATAAAAATTTGAGTATGTACGAGAAATAAGTATATTAAAAAAAAAAAAAAAAAAAAAAAAAAAAAAAAAATTGAAATTAGATTTACCTGCAATGGAAGTACACATTTACTATTAGTGTGTTTACTGTGTTGTTATTTTCAGAATATTCTTTTTGGCATAATTGATCTGCTTCAACTTTTAATATTAGCCAAAAATTAGGTAAAGCTGTTTTTAAATCACAATTCATAGAAATTTCAGGAATGGTACTACTAGAATTGCAGTACATATTTTTTTTGACAACATAAAATATATTGTTTGTACACTGTACAAGAGTATATATTCCATCACCATTATCAACATCTACTATTATATCTAATTGACTAAGTTTCTGGAAAAAAAATAATAAAAATACAGAAAATATAATTATTAATAAATATGCTTTTAAACACGTAACATAATTATTATATAGATTAACAGTTTGATAATAATTCTATAATTTTAACATTGTTAAATTGTTTGTATTTATCTATTTAAAAATATTCCTACATTTCAAATGAATGAGGCAAAGTTCCTGAGTACCTTTTGTAAATATACTCCTGAAGTACACCATACCTGTAAAAATAGTGAATCACTATTATACTTTGAAGTCCCTGGCGATGCTACAACAAAATGCACAGCTATTTTCTCGTGTTCATTTGATAAAGAATATGGAGAATTTGAGATATGTTCAATAATTTTTTCTAGTGTGTCAGGTGTAGCAGATAAATCCTTTAAAAGACCAGCTGCCATTTCATCACGCATAGACCACTCTACCTAAAGAAATAAATAGTATACGATTTGTAATGATTATACTCATAGTACTTAAAAGTATTTAGGTATATATTGAATTAAATTGATTATAAATTTATTACCTCAGCTATAAAAGCAGCTAATCCTTGGGCATGTCGAAGAGGCAATGATAAACTCAAATAAGCAAATGGAGTTTTGTAATCTTCAGATTGTTTTCTATAAAATAAAAGTATATATTTTAAAATTTTAATTAAATTTGAAATTGCAAATACTAACGTTGAATGAAGTGTTGTTGATTTAGTTGTAATCGGAAAATGTAATTGTTCTGAACTATTTCTTTTACTAAATTTATTATTATGTTCATTGTCATCATCATCATCATCAAAATCATTATTTGGTAACATTAAGCAATACACATCTAGTGATACCTTTAAATCCTTGAAATTCACATTTTTCATGGATTCATTATCATTATCTTGATTCATTAATTCAACTATGTTTATAAATATAATTAATATACAATATATTTTAAAAGTAACAAAAACCTAACAGAGGCATTAGAAAATTTTGTAAAAATTATAGTTTTAGTAAGAACTTTTCATTCTAAATTACTTTTTAAAATTTATATTGTATTTAATTATGTAAAATGTTTATAATGTAAAATAATATGTAAAATTATAAAAATAAGTAATTATAATAATTGTATTTGTTATTTCCCATATATTTTTAAAATATTTATTTTATAATAGGTAGTTTTACTTTACATTAAAGGTAACTACTTGAAAAGATTGGAAATTTACATATTCAAAGTACCAATTAAAAACAATTTTATATCAAAAAGCTCTTTACTCCAAAACTCATACTTGACTTCTTCTACCACTGATAAAATTAATAGCAAAGAAAAAAAAAACAAATCATTTAAGCACTAATACATTACTAAAATTGAAAAATGTGTTCAACTACATTTTAATAATAGTTAATTAATTTAACATTTGAGTATAATTATTAGTCTTATTATTTACTAATTTAATTAGTAATTTTTATTAATAATTCATAGTTTTATTTTGTGAATAAATAATCTTTAGACCATTTATTTTTTTATTATTCAACTTTTGATTTAGTATGCACTGAAATATAATTAATTTATATGGTAATGCAATTTAAGGTGCACTGTTTATTCAATTTTTGGCTAAACAGTCAACGATACGTATAATTATTTTGATGAAATTTCTGTTTCGACGAATCTAATACCTCTTGGAACAAAGTTAATTTTATACTTACGTATACAGGTAGGTAATGAACGTACAGATTGACTTTTGGTTATTTTATTTGTTTTTATAGTACATACTAAATGTACAAATAAAGGAAATAGATCTTGTTCATCGATTTCATATGAATCAAGATTTGTTTTATTAAAAATTTTTCCCAAAATAGCAGTAAGATATTTTTTTTTACAATTACTAGATGATAGTTTTTTCATATAATGGTTTTCTTGAGGATCATCATCGGAGTCCTAAAACAATAGCAAACAAATTATATAACTCATTAGATAGGTATTTAAAATAGTAAACATATCAAAAATATAACATTAAACTTACAAATTTGTCAATAAAATCATAGAAATAATAGTAGGGGTGATTAGGAATAGGCTTCAATAGATGACGATCTAATGTTGATGAAAATGTTGAATGGATCATATCATGATGTGCTTTTAAAGTTTTATTATCGGCAGGACAAATCATATAACTATTATCATTGTTCTTGAAATGATCACATACAACCTTAAATATATACAAATAACATCAGAATTATAAATTATCAATTTTATATATTCTAACAAATAATTTATCATAATCAAAATAATTTCAATATGTTATTATTTATTAATTACTTAACTAGCCATTATTATGTAATAAATAGATACAAAAACAAATTCAGAAACCTTACTCAGTTAGCGTGCTAAATTCCTAGTTTCTAAACGTATTTTAAATAATAAACTATAATTCCATAACCAATATGTTTAACCTACCATACTTATTCATAAATAGAAACCTAAAACCAATAAAACAAATATAAATTATTGGATGCACATTATTTATGATAATTTGATTCTTGGATTAAGTTCATCATAGAGAAACACTTCTAATATTTTAGCACATACTATATACATTTTTTTATAATGTTATAAAAACGGTGAAAACACGATTTTGTCAAATTCAAGATTTGTTATTCAATTTGAAAATCTTGAAATGTACACTGAATATGTGATTTAATACTATAGCGATAGCAATGAAATTTTGATGAAAATATTTTGAATATAATATATTTTTAAATTTTGAGGTTTTTAAACCTTAAAATATGTAAATTTGGGTTTTAGTTATATAATTTACCCTGTGGAGGGGGCTAAGAATACCTCCACGGTTTCCTCATGCCTGTCGTAGAAGTCGACTAATTGAGGTTGCGTCAGGTCGACAGCCGGCATAAAACTTGTCAAAAAGTATGAGAAGT
>JAIPRL010000792.1:0-48044 GCA_025469235.1 Pemphigus obesinymphae | reverse complement strand
ATATCAGAGGTAGTATAGGGGTAGCTTCGATAGTAGACAAAATGAGAGAGAATAGATTAAGATGGCTCGGGCATGTATTAAGGAGGGAAGAGACTGAGGCAGTAAGATTAGTAAGGGAAATGCATGTCTTTGGTAAAAGGGGGAGGGGAAGACCGAAAAAGAGATGGGGGGATGTAATGGCGAATGATATGAGGAAGGTGGGAGTAAGCGAAGAAGATGCGGGGTTTAGAGTTAAGTGGAAGTGTAGGACCAGGGTGGCCGACCCCAAATAGTTGGGAGAGAAGGCGAAGGAGAAGAAGAAGAAGAAGAGTTATATAATTTATGGTAATTTGAAGTTTGTCGAATAGCTAAAAAGACAGATCATCATTGCTAAATTTTATGCATAATATTGTAATACTTAGGTACATATTTTAATTATTTAAATACAGAATAAATCTACTTTATCAAATATACAATGATGAAATAGTGAATAATCTTGATAAAAAGAGGTCCCTGAAAAGGTGGGAATGGAGTGGGCTGTATAATTTCAGAATAGTAAAATTCAGTAGCGTTCTTGGCAATATAATAATTGTGCACCCTTACCTACAAAATACTTCCCTAAAATGTAAATAAGCAAAAAAAGCATAGATTTGCAATCCTTGGCCTGGGCCAGTTTCGTCATACCTTTGCTACCGCTCTATATAATTTATAAAAAAATGGTTTATCTAAAATAACATTATATTTACTGTAAACACTATACAAAAATAAGATATTTCAGAGAAATACAGGTATATGATTAGAAAAACAGGCTACACTCAATGCAGCCAAATCCAGATGATGGATGTATTTAATTTAAAAGCAATGCTAAATGATTTCTATTGATAAAATTAATCTGACCGTACTTGGTGTAGTATATGTACATACATATTATTATAATCACTAAAAAGTACTAATTAAAACAAACATCTACTCGAAAAAAATATAGACATACAAAAACTCAAATCATTGTAATACTAATACATTCCTAGCATTGTTCAGAATCTAAAACAAATAATTTAGTTTTATTTTTAACATAACATAGTATCTAGAATAATTATGATACACAAAAATTAAATCAAACTTTTAACATTATAACATGTTTTGATAGATAGTATTAAAAATTTACATTATTTATTAAGAAAGTTAAAAATACATAAAATAATATAATCTTTGTTTAAAAAAAAATGTGACATAATAATTTTATTTTACTAAAGATTTAATATATTATTTTATTATATATATATATATATATATATTTTTTTTTTTATCAAATTAATTTAAGTTTGATTCTGAACTTGGAGACAATTTATCAATTTTTACAATTTTTACTAAAAGACTTGATTAGAACTTAGAACCTTATTTTTCCAATTTTTTAATGAACATGTAAGAAAAAACTACTAAATGATATACCACCATACAGGTTAGAATGGTTATTTTGTAATTTTCCAAAAATAATAGTTTGAGAATCTTTTTTTACATATATTAATCTTAATATGTATAATATGCTAAAAATTTCCTCCATGATTTTCATTACGGTGGATATATATATTTTCTTTTGATTTTTTTCAACTATTTTGCTGTACACACGTGATTTTTCCATTTTTCAATCACCCATATTTCTCTTTTTCCGAAGCACAGAAAAAAATGTACACCTTGTATTGCCTATACATGTTCCATTATCATCCGTATTTTCAAATTTTTCCTGAACTTTCCAATCATGGAAAAAGTTTTTTGATTATCTTCGTGGATCCATGGTGGTAATAAGTATTTGTCCATGCGCTGTACAACTGTTATCCGGACGATATTGCGATAACTTTTATTGCTTAATATTTCTTATTTTTTTTTTAAAATTATGGTATGCACTGAGTACCTATTATAAATTTGACTTTTTAATTAAATTTTACATTATGTGATGACTAACAAAATACCCTGTAACAAGTCTGTATTCAATTAGTACGAACTTATTGTATGATGTTTTATCGAACATTTGTACATTTTCAAATGGTAATAATAGTTTTATACAAATCTGACAATGATAAGTCCCAACAACTCATTCATAGAATAGGTACTTCCTCCTACCTATATTATGGTTTTTATACTATTTTATAGTTTTTATATATTTGATAGTAAATGTATTTAAAATTGTCGGACTTCCATGTCTCACAATTTAAATTGAATTTATATTGATGTGCAGTTGTTACACTCATGTGAAAGTTCTTATCATATCTGAGAATAGTAAGTTTGATTAATTTTTCGATTACTATTTTGGGTACCCAATTCATTGGAAACACTTTGACAATCTTCTAGCAAAAACATTTTCCGATGTAGGTGGAATATTTTTAAGATTAATTAACAATATTATTTCTTAAAAACATGAATTATCGTTTGCGCAGAAAAAAAAAGGGTCGCTTATTTTATTGCTCATTTGTGCAAAAAATTTAAAATTCAAAATAACCGTTTGCAAAAGAAAAAAGTCGCTTATTTCTGTCGCCTTTTTGAGCCAAATATATACGATATATCTACATTTTTTTTTTTTAAATATAGTTAGTCATTAACTATATTAAATATATACAACTTTTAGTTCATCAATTTTGAATTCTGATTTCAACATAAAATTTACTATAAAACTAGTAATTTTTATAAATAAGGTTTTAATTTATGACTACATCGAATCGGTTGTATTGTTGTCCAATAATTGTCTGTAGTCCATAGTATATTATACCTGTATATGTATAAAGTACTAGCATGTCTTAAAATTAATTATCAATATAGTATACATAGTGTATACAAGTATAGACAAACTTAAATTCTTTATACTAAGTGCAAATAGTTACTAAAAAATATTTGGGGAGGGTCATCAAAATAATTTTTCAGAATTATTATCTCAAAAAAATTATAAGTAAAAAGAAGTTAACAAATTTTTTACTTATTTACCGAGGTAATCCTACCAAATAATTTATGACTAAAAGTTCCCAGTTTTCAAGTTCATTTGATATTGAAATCAGAATTTACTACTGATAATAATTGATAATTTAACTCATGAACTGTAAAATGTATTTAATTTAGGTAGTATATATGTAGGGAAAAATATGCAGGTACATTTGGCACAAACGGGCAATGGAAGTAAACAACCATTTTTTTTTTTTTTTTTTTTGGCGCAAATGGGTCATAAAAAACTTCAGTACTTAACTGTTACAGATTTTAATAAAGTAAGTAAATCGACGTACTCAAGAATCACATTCAAAAAGAGTTACACTTACAAGAAATCAAAAGGAGTTGAACTTTTAAGGAGTTGCATCAGGTAGGTGTTGTACTTAACCTAGTATAATATTTAATGATCATATTATTTTTGGAGACTTTAATTAGTCAATTATATATGGCCGGTATTATATAAAACCAGCAGAATGATACATCAATAAAAAGCCAGTCATTTCGGCCAAAAACCGGCAAGTTAGTAACCTTGGTCCATAATACATGGTTCATTTAAAGTTATGACTAGAGTTTGGAATTATATTGTATGACATAATATAAAACATACATCATTGTGAACATTTTAATAAAATTATATTTAAAAAAATTGGAATACCATAGTGAAATTAATTAAATTTGTAATAAAATAAAATTGTGAATTTAAATATTTTATATTATTTAAAAAGTTAAAAGTTTAGTTTTAGGAGTATTATTTTCTGAAATACAATAAAAACAACATTGATTTTATTCCATATAGGATTATTATATATTTTACAATTATATATCAATTTATTTAAAAGTTTTTGGAAATTTAAAAATGGCATATTATATTTTGTTTAAGACAAATATTTAATTTACAAAGGGTTTTTAGGTTTTTATAATAACTTTAGAATAAGTCTTTGAAAGTATTTACAAAAAAAAGTACATCAATATAAAATCAATAGCTTACATAATTTTGTTTTTGAAGAGCTAAATGTAGCAAAATGTATAATGTATATTATATATTTTATAACTTTTTAAATTTATTATAAGACTGACAGTAAAAGAAAAATCTATTTAAACCAAACAACTATTGTTTCCAATAATAAAATTTTATAAGGTAATAAATATTTAATAAATTATTCTTACCATAAGAAAATCAGTTATGTCAAATGTAATTAAACGATGCTGGCATCGATCAACAGCACGCTGAATATCTAAATATTGAACATTTAATCCTAAATGTAAAGCATGGAATACTGTAGTCACTAAGCTTCGATCATAGACATCCTGTATTTTGTGTAAATATTTCTCCAATAACAATGGGTCTACTAAAAACATATTTGTATAAAAACTTATATTAAATTAAACAATAATTGTTTTTGGTACCTGGTTGGTCAAAAACAATTGGTTTTTTGCATGAAGTGTATACATTTTCTTTTTTATCTTCTTCACTATTTGATGAAATACTACTGCAGGAATTACTATCATCTGTATAATTATTTATTTCTGTATTGTCAAGTGAATGGCTGCCAGACATAAGAATATTTTCTACATCTTCATGTCGACAATCATAAACTCCAACAAATATATTTGTTGGAATATCTTGTTTATCGCTACCAACATCACTTATACTATTCTGAGTATCTTTAGTACCAGTCCCTAAATTGCTTTCAGACTTGAGTTGAGCCCAGGACATATCAGCAGTTTTACTAAAAAATGGTTTAGATCCTACAGACATTGTCCTATAGTAATGAGTGGAATTTTCTTTTGACTGTGTACATAATGACAATGATTGACCAACACTTCTTTTAGTATAATGCCATGTGTTAGCCCTTGAACGACCAAATGGTTCTAGGCTATCATCAGAAGTGTCATCTGAAATATTATACTTTTCTTCTACAAATGCAGGTGCAACAGTTAAAATTAAACGAGTATCGTTAACACGTTTAATGAAACACTGGCCAATATCTTGATCATTCAATTTTGCTACAACTGGATCTATATCCACTGATTTACTTTGGTCATTTACATCAAATAATCGGTCATTAAGTACACGCAAACGTGAGTAAAATGAACGTTCAAGCATATTGTTTAATTTTCTTTCATCTTTTGTACTATTTAACTCTGATAAAAGAAAATATACACCAATTAGTATAAAGCATAAAAATGAATATTCATAGAATTATTTATATATAAAAAAATTCTTACTAATATCTATATCATCAGGCATAGTAAAAAGACTATATGTCTTTGTATTATAATGTCTACATTTAGGTAGCAAATTAACTAAACTAAATGTAAAAGGTAATTTATATATGCGACCAGCATCCACAATAACAGCTTTATTTTGTTGTTGATTATTATCCAAATCATTATCTGGATGGGAAATAGTAATATTTGAATCCATGCACATATGCTGCATATGTTGAAATGTAAAAAGTGAGCTTATACAATCGGAGTCTACTTGCCACATCTATAAAAGCACATAATTATATATTAAATTATTATAAGTATATTAATTTTATATATAATAATAAATAAAATATATATGAAACTTGATACTCCAAAAATATAATAACAATAAACTATTTTGTTTAATTTTATTAAGGACATTTTACTAAATAAATAAAAAAAGAATAGAAGAATTATGTAAATGTATATCTAAAATAATCATTTAAATGATACTATTCAATATGATTCAAGATGTGGGATGAATGATATTTCTATATTTAGTTTGAACAAATATCTATTTTATGTTACTTTATCATAGAAAAGAAAATGTATCACTATAAAAATTTATTTTTATTTAATTTATTTAAATTTAAATTAATTATAAATTTTAATTTAATAAATTATTTAATTTTCCTCAAATTGTATACTAGGTATAACCCGTCCAGTTCATCTACTCCCTCGGTGACGTCACACGTTTGACCAGATTAGGGGTTCAAAAATATTAATTGAACAATGTGTGATGCCTACAATATGCGATTTTTATATTATCATGGATATTATTAGGTTATCAGTATTTTGCCAGGAGTATAACCTCAAAAAAATTATGTAGGCAACAAATTTGTGCTTTCACAATTTTAATAATCCCTACAAATTTAAAAATGTAACGGTCGCAGTTGAACTGTATATGTTATAATATTAATAATTTATAGTAATATTTCAACATTGTAATGATTTTGTAAACAAAACAAAAAATTTATTAATAGTATAGTAGATGGCTGCACATATAAATATCATTAAATAATCCTCACTTTAAATTTGGTAATGTGTTTAAACTCTACTAAACTTAACCTAAAAGTCATAGTTTAATTTCTGCTTAGTGTTATTTTACAATAAACTAAATTTACACAAAACAGAATTTAAATTATACCTAGCACTTTTATTAAATTTTGAGTTTAAATACATATTATCTATATACTATAATACGAGTATAAAGATAAGAACATTGTGTTTGCATGTTAGATTAATAATTATAAAATATTAATTTTAAAGAGAGAAATAATAATTTTTAAAGTACAATAATGGAAATACTAATTTCTGTTTATTAAAATTAACATTTATAAAAAAGCACACAAAATACAATTATTAAGAGGACGTTATAGGTTTTTTAATGGATTTTGTATAGGAAATTTTTATAAAAAATGAAAATCCAACAATTTAAAAATATTTAATTATATTTTAAAAGTAATTTAAAAATAGTCTAGTAACAATTCCATTTTTTTTATTTTTGTGTAATACTATATTTGTTAAAAATCACGTTCACGCTCTATAACTACAACTATTCTCTGTATAAACACAGAGTCAAACTTTATACAAAATATGAAAGATGAGAATATTTACTATGCCGTAGTGTTAAAAATTTTTCAATGTGTTATTTGGAAAGCTTTAAATCCGTGATTGAAAATCAAAATTTTTTTTAAATTTTAAAATTAAAAAAAATACGTTTTAACTAAAAAAAACTCGACGCTACGGCATAGTAAATATTCTCATTTTTCATATTTTATATACATTTTAATTCTGTGATTACTAATAGAAGTTGTAGTCATAGAGCGTGAACGTATTTTAATAGGTACCGCTAAAATAGGTGCATAGTATCCTTTTAAATACCTACAAATACATATAATATTATCATATTTCAATTTGATAATAGGTGTTAAGCTTACAATTCAAACTAAAATACAGCAATTTAAATTCTGCGTAGCGTGATATGTTGTTTGATGGATACAACTAATGCGAGTGTAACGTAACTATTATTATTTACACCTTACTCATGGCATTTAATAAGTATGCTTTAAGTCTTTTTAAGAATAAAAACTTTATTATTATTATATTAAATGTACATAGAGACTGCAGTAAATAAATATTATTAACAATTGATAAATATTAGAAAAAAATCTTAAGGGGCCTACATACTACAATTATTTTTGTCAAAAACTACACATTCTAATTCCAACAGTTCGGTACGATGTGTACTTCTATAAAAATTTCGAATACGTATATAGATTTTTCATAACTTACTTGAGGAAATGATCGAGTCACATTTTTAATTTTTAATTTATACTATAATTAACACCATTTAAAGTTTCCAAAATTTTGATCATAAATATTTAATTAAATAAAATAATTTTTAAAAAGTGCTTCGATCATTCCCTCGTAAATGTTATGAACAATTTGAATATTTAAAAAAAATTAAAATTAATGTATTCAAATGCGATGTTCTGATGAAATTAGAATCGTCTAAATTTGAGTGAAAAATATTTTCGTGGTTATAAAATAGATGGCTGAAATGTGTACGCAGGTTAGGTTAGCTCCCAGTATACTTTTGATACGGGTTACTAACACTAATGATCACGAACGCCTCACTCAAACACAAATAAAGTATAATAAATTGTCTAAATAATACTCCTTAGAATCGTGTAGTGTGGAGGCCCCTTAATGAAAATATTCTCCAAATTCCATCATGTATAAATGCCCTTGGATTTTGAAAAAGATTTGAATTTACTGTTAAATATACTTTGTCACGACTGTCCGGGTTTTATTTTCGTTTTTTGAAGAGAAAAACGAATATGAATATTTTAAAATGTTCAGTTTTTTAAAATTAATTTCGATGGAACTTAAAGAGGACAAATTTAAATTCGAGTCATAACACAGTACACCTTTACGAAGAATTTAATACTTCCTTATTTTTTAAATCCTCAGAGAAATTGAGGAGCCGCACCGCAACACCAACGTAAAATCGACCTAAAAGCGTGATAAAACTATGTGATTTTGAAGTCAGATTTAAATATTTAAAATTGTTTTAAATTCATCAGTTTATTTTCTAGGAATCGATCGAGGCATTTTTTTTATTATACATTTTTAAACATTGATTATAATTCAATCTGTAATATTAAAGAAAAATGCCTCAATCGATCCCTAAAAACAAGCCGACAAATTCAAATCTGTTTTCAGATTCTAAATCCGACTTTTTAAAGTTTCAAAATTTTATTACAGTTATTGGTCTTTTAGTCAGAAATATCATGGTTACACAACAATAAAAATAGTTACGGGTATGGGGCTATTTTTAGAATAATTTGAATATGTACTAAATATTTATAAATTATTAAATTTTAATTTTTCCAAAAACGTCTTAAAAATGTCCTATACAGAATCCCTTAAAAATCGCAATTGTTGTGTCCCCTTAATATTTTAAAATTACCATGTTATGTGTGTAATATTGTAATAAATAAAGAAAGAAAATATTATCCTCCAATCCCCTATTAATACTAGAAGCAGGGTTCTTAACTGGCTTAATTTACTAGACTGTTTTTCAAAGTAAATATAGGTTATTGTAAATAATAAAGAAAACTAGATTTTAGAAACATCGTATTGGTTATAGGTACATTACAGGTATAATTGTATAATCATTGTTGTATTTTGAACTCTAATCGGGGGGGGGGGGATAAATAGTGAATATTAAAAATTTATTTTACCCCATATATTTTACCATTTTTAGTTTCTAGTTGACAGACAAACAATCAGAGGTGTTGTAGTGGTGATGGTGGGGGGGGGGGAGAATGTAACTCCCACAATTTTTGTAAATATTACTTTCATTATAAATTATGTTTATACTTATATAGGTGAATGCTGACATTTGTACCATTAAAGACTAAAGATAGAATGTTGATGACATCCCATGAAGTTCAGAAAATTCTGATTATATATTTTTTTCCAAATTGTTATCATTAAATACATTTATTTGTTTTTAATTATACTTAATTTTCATACTTTTAGTAAAACTATAAAATTAGCATAACCAAATATTTGATAATTTTACATGAATAAAAATAGATGACGAAATTATTTTTATAACATTAAATATATGTCTATTTATCATTTTTCTCAATTTTTTGTTTTTATTTTTTAAATAATTTTAGTGACAAACTCTAAGAAGATATCCGATAATCAGGTCAACATAAGATTTTAGCAGAAATATGATATACAGATATACAGGATATAATGGAGTCGTAGAGTATTATATTACAAAATATTAATTCGGTTGACGAAATTGACGAAAAAAGTTCGATTTTTGATTATGAACACTTCAATCAAATAAAAAATGTTATTATATTATGTTTTCTAAATACATATATTAAGACCTTTATTATAAAAAAAATTAAATATTTGTTTAAAATCAATGTTTTTCGAATCTAAGTAAAATTAATTACCTTTTTAATGTACCTATCATGCTGATAAAATCTTCTAGTCAAAACATTTTTCACAGAAAAGAAACACATTATCATAAAATTAAAAGTTCTCTCTCTCTGTTTAAAATCTAAAATTGAGTCATTATATTAGTTTTTGTAGCAAATTTTATATAAATTACCTATTTATACTTAATAATTTGTATTTTTTGGTTATGAGGGTCCAATTACCAGTACGGCAGTACATATTGTTTATGGATATCTCTTCCTAAATTGTCCACTGTAAATAATTATTATTCTTTTTAGTCAAAAGGGAGAAGAACAATCTTTGATCCCTTCCCTTCAGTTATAAAAATCGTCACACAATTTTATTATACCTACAATATATTATTATACATAATAGGTACCTATTCCTCGTGTTTATCAAATAATATAAACTTTGTAGTAAAAAATTGTATACCTTTTTATATTTAAGCCTAATAATTGAGGCCTGAATACTAAACTGTGAAAACAATATTTAGTATTAAAAAAAAATGATTTAGTACTTGTATTTAGTAATATCGTAATAAAAGATTAAAATGTGTACATCGCTCGTCGGGTGTCAGTAGGGGTGGAAGCACTTCGCTTATCGAACAGGACATTTTTGGTGATACATTGCATTTAAAAGCAATGATAAATTCAATAAAACTATTCTGAACAAAGTTTGGTGTAATATAATGTACTTGGTAAAAAAAATAGGTTACCATGACAACTTTATTTGTTATTTCCAATACATTTATAAAATATTTCCGTTATAAAAGGTAATTTTTCTTTTCGCTTAAGGAAACTACTCAAAACATCGAAAAAATTACCTTTCCGAAGTACCAACTATATATATTCTAGAAACAATTTGCTATCAAAAAAACTCTTTACTCCAAAACTCTTATTCCACTCCTGGTTGAAAAGTTGCTCATAGAAAATTAAAAATGATTGTAAAACTATTTATTATTAAAAATAAATAAATACCCACACTTTCTGTATAAATAAAAAACAACTAAAAGTGCGGATTGAAAAAGGTCTAAAAAAAACTATAAAATAAGTATATATTATAAAAAATAACAATATATAAAATCAAAATAAATTACGATGAAAACTAATATTGTTATCTATAATCTTTTCTAGAATACTCTAGGCACTTTTTATTTTTTTTTAATATATATTTATTTTTAATTTTAAGTATAAATCGACATTCAATAATATTTAAAATATCGTTTTTTTCGCCAATATTTTATTTTTATATTACAAATATATGATAGGGTATACCAATACGTAGGTATTGATTGTTCGTCAAAAACGTCATTGTGAAAACGATTATTTTATTCAATCATATTTAAATAACATTTTACCGTCATTTTAATATTTTTGAAGCACCATTATTACGATTGTACCATTAGACCACTTTATCTCACACGCTATGAAATAGATGAATGGAAGGATTATTATGCGACTTAAATTAATTAATAATTATCAAGTCGTTAAAGTAGGTAGGTATAGGTAGGTACTCAACATTAATAGAAAAATATTTATTGCATATTATTATCGTACACGAGGTAACGATAAGAAATATATTAAGTAGGTATAGTAGGTAAGTGCCAGTATACCTATACATTTTGTCATTTATTTCAACAATGATAAAATTATAAGCTATTCGATAAATTTGTGCATGTACACGGCATATGCATACTTATATAATTACATATTTACATCTTTAGTCAATAACATATTTTGTCTATAATATAGTTTAGAATATATTATAATTATAACCTTAAGGTATATTATAAATTCCATTGGAAAACAAAT
This sequence comes from Pemphigus obesinymphae, assembly GCA_025469235.1. Classification (NCBI taxonomy): domain Eukaryota; kingdom Metazoa; phylum Arthropoda; class Insecta; order Hemiptera; family Aphididae; genus Pemphigus; species Pemphigus obesinymphae. The sequence goes on along the minus strand of JAIPRL010000792.1, from coordinate 36,543 downwards.
AATTTTATCTTTAGCTTATGACATATATATATATATATTACAATATTATTATAAAATGAAGGAAAATAAATAATGCTAATTACGCAAAACAAAAATATAGGTGCCTATTTCGAATTTTCAATCTCGATTACAATATATTTTTTAAGTACCTATCAGTGGCCATATATATAGTTTTCCGTTGATCTCCGTAGTGCGTCGTGACTGAATTAAGTTGGAGGAGTTGAATCTCACTTTGTGCGTATTTGCCAAATATTTTATTATATTCAATAAATATATAGTGAACAGACTACTTCTCCACTTAATTCATAAATTCACATGTCCGTGTTATAATAATATAATGCATAAACGTACATAATATTATTATGATTATATAGGCCACCGCTTCAATATAATAATGTCTACTACTATAATTGAATAAAATTTTTACAATTAAAAAAAATTACACAATTATTCATTGACACGATAAAAGAAAAAAAACAATTTTAAATTTTAGTGAAAAGAAAAAAAACAAAATACGCTTGAACTAATAGCCTGATCTAGATAAATACCTACATTATAATGTCTTCGGGCCAATCTTATATGCGTAAATGAAATCTTGAAAAAAAAAAAAACGATCGAGATTCCTACACAATAAATTTAAATGCGTCGTATGAACATTATACACGATTAGACTTATAGGTATACAATTTTTTTATTCTTTATTTTTTTTTGTAAAAAAATAATTATAAAAAATATTTTATTGAATTTTAAATTATCATAAAAATAAAAATTTACAATAGGTATACTTAATACTTCTTTCATGAAATGTTTGGAAAATAATTATAAAATGTAATTGAAATCGTAAAAAATTTTAATATATTTTAATGTTTAAAATATAAGTTTTCTACTAAAAAAAAATTGTTAAAATGAATACAAATTGCCGAGATGAATATTGTACAAAGTGGTTTCAGAAAATATAGAAATATTCAAGTGAATTTTCGATAGAAAAATGTTGAATTTTAGCAATCACTATGTAGGCAAACAAAATGTTTATAAATTTACAAAATAAATACTGCAGGTTAAACATAAAAATACAGAAGGTATTTGTGTATAAATCTCGACGTACAATCTTAAAATATTGTATATATAGGTAATATAGGTAAGCATTATATAAATTGTATATATTATTTTATATACTATAAAATATACAAGTTTCAATATACTTAAGTTAAAATGTTTATTATGCGAAATCATGAAAAATAATTAGAACAATAAATAATAAAAATTAAAATTGGATTAAAGTTTTTAAAAAAATCTAATTTTTTACATAATATGCTAATTTATAAATTAATTATATAAACTATGTATTATATAAACAGTCGAAATGCACCGAGTCCGATCAGCTGGAAGAGTTAGATCTGGCACGGTATCATATCAAATCGATAATTTACTATTTTATACGAATGAAAAAGTATAATATAATATAACATGCCTTGATCCAAACTTCCAACTGATCGGTTCGACGGCCGGTCGATCGTTGAGAAAATCGTCTATAATGATGAAAAAACTTAAGTAAAAAAAAAGAAAACAACACGACTTTTTACTTTGGAAAACTATTTAACAAAACACTCGTGTCTTTAAAATGATAATAATAATGAAAATATAAAACAAGAAAAAAGTTTAAAAACCGAAGAGCTAACTCGTAAGCTACATTTGAACCGACACTATAAAACGATATGAATCTACGGCTATCCGGTGCGCTAGGTTTTATACCACCTATGCTCGCGAAGAGCGAGGCTCAAACAAAAAGATAACGTGAAAATAAATACATCATTTGACGAATGAACACGATATTTAAGTATATGTTATCTTTCGAGTGGTATACTGCCGCTTATAGATAGATGATTGTTTGACAAAAAAAAAAATACATATACACACATATATATATAGAAAAAATAGTGTTTTATAAACCTTCAACTGAACGACGACTGATAACGATTGTGATACTTAATGAAGAATAAATAAATTATGACGAAATACTGATATTCGACAAAAGAACAAATAACGTTTTCCGTACGTATAAAGTTGTAAAAAAAGAAAACATAATAAAAAAATTCCACAAACGCAAGGAATAAATCAGCTTCAATCACTTTTGAGCAAATTAATTCATCAATATAAGCAAAATACTAACGGTGGTCAAAATTTCGATCAAAACAATATTGGTCGATGACATTTTAAATCCCTCAAAGTTTAATCATTTTTCTAGGGAACATTAAAAATTTGAATAAAAAGATTCGTCAATACTAGGGACCTCCTTCAACCATTTTTATACAAGACGGGCCGATTTTAAAAACATAATATTAAACTTAAAAATCCGCATTCAGAATACATTATTAGGGAGATGGTACGAATATCGAAATACAACAAGACAGGTTTTATCGCACACCAGGAGGCAAAGGGACAAATTCAGAAAAAAAAAATATTTTATACTATACACGTACAATTTATTTTCATATTGAAATAATATATATGTACATTGTACAATAATGTAATACCAAAGCCAAGACTCAAAGGGGGAGGGGCAATTGTCACTTTCGTCTCCTCTTAAATAGTTACAAAAAAAAAAAAAAAAAATTTTAAAATCGGTAAATGAAAAAATATATATTTTTTTTTATTAGCATTGTTATTAATTATTTTTCGATTTTTAGAAGAAAAGAAAGTTGAATTTTGAAACTTATTACTAATTATTGAGATAAAATTCCCTAATTTAATATAATTTCGACCAAGATCATGACCAATATACTCAAAATAATTTTTTTGCAATTTTTATCACCATTAAGTATTGGTTTTACTATTGGTAAGTATCTGTAATGGGTAGAATAGAAAATATAATTTTACTTGAAATTTGAGTAATGGTACTTAGGTTATATTTAAACCCAGTGGCGTACACACGTTGTCTATGTTAAAAAAGAGAAAATAATCAAAATTTAAAATGTTTAATAATTTAACTAGATAAAAATTAAATTGCAATGTTAAATAGTTATCTTTTATAACTATATAATATAAATGTTATATAAATGAAAGTCCTGGTTTTTTTTTTGGCCCAAATGTAAATTTACACCGTTTGAGTTATAAAAACCAAATTTTCGATATTTTTTTAACTCCCGAGCGTGTCTTAAAGGTAGTTATTTTTTAAATTCGACCTTTTAAGGGGAAAGGGCGAAATGGATTTTAATTATATATAAAAATGAATAAAAAAACTAAAAACTAATGATGAATATATTATTTCGTTCATAATAATATTAATAAGAAAGAATTTTGAAAAATTCGACCTTTAAGAGAGAAAAGAGGGGAGGTGAGGTTTAATTTTTTTTTATTTTTCAATATTTTAGTATTCAATGTCCATTGCCCAGTCCAACTACTGGTCATAGAAAGCTAACATTTTCAAAGAATATTTCTCATAAACGACAATAAAAGTCCTGTTGAGAAAGTCCTATTTATATGCTCGTATATATATATTTTTTAATGTTTAATTAATAATACCTACGCCTAAATATCATTCGAATTACATCACTTTAGAAAAAATTAGTATGAAGCAATACAATAATATTACATAGGTAATATAAAAACGACAAAATAATCAATTATTTTACGCAATATAAGTATCTACGTGAAATTAAATTTTGATTTTAACCATGATTAAAGTTATTATTTTTTTTTTTAATGATAAAATAAAATAGTTTTCGAGAATTATAGTTTTATTATTCAACGATTTCTCAAAAATAAAAAAGATTTATATATTTATATGAATGACGATGAAAATGAACCTATACAATGCTTACGATTTTTCTAGTAGGTAATATAAAGCATCATAATTTTAGTTTTAAATTTTTATAATGTTGAGCTATATGATTTGTAGATATTGACGATTTATATGAAAATAAAAAATTTAATAATTCGTAAAATTGAAAATGAATTATTATTTGGTATATCATAATGAGTACAAATGGATAAGGGGTACAAATATATAAATTAAAATTCCACACAAATGTGAAATATTAGGTCTAAAATGAATGTAATTTAAATACTTTATCAAAAATCAAAAAGGTATATAAAAAAAAATTTGATTCATCGTCTCTTCGGTTCTCCGACAGGATATTATTAATATTATCCAACAGTCAATTATTATTATTTTGGATTTGAAAGTAAAGATAATATATTGAATTCGAAAAAACTATTTTAATCGAAGCTTGTTTATAACAATTTCCTTTTAAAATTTCTTTACCCGAAAAACCACATTCGACTCCTATCTAAAAATACGAATACACGCATAAAAAAATAAAAAATCTAATTTTAATTATATACTTCTGCATAGTGATTAAAAAAATAAACACAGTGATTACCAACAAAAATTGTATAGCTGAAATATATGATTCATTTAAAATATAATATACCTAATATTAACATAACACGAATGATAAAAATCACACAAATCGATCGTAGGTACCTTGTACGTATACGGTGTTTAACTAAAAATTTGAAATTCTCTAATCCCCTTGAGAGGACGCTACACATTTGGTTTAATGGATTTTGTATAGCCAATTTTTTTTTTAAATTTAAAAAAAAATGAAAATCTAACAATTTAAAAATATCTAATTATATTTTAAATGTAATTTAAAAATAGTTATGTATCAGTACCATTTTTTATTGTTGTGTTACCACGATATTTGTTAAAAATCACATTTACGCTCTATAATTAACTAAAACTTTTCTCTTTGTAATTGTAGAGTCAAAATTTATACAAAATATGAAAGATGAGAATATTCGAGCATTATTTTCAATAAGTAAAAAACTCCACGTTACAGCATAGAAAATATTCTCATCTTTCATAATTGTATACATTTTGACTCTGCAATTACTAAAAGATAATTTGTAGTAATAGAACGTATTTAATACTGCCAAAATAGGAGTGTAGCACTTCTAAAGAACTGTTGGAGACATCGAAAAATAACCGCTTTAATGTAAAAATTAGATCCAAATTACTTACTACCAGATGGCTTTTTATTACAGAACTTCTACTGGACACCTACTATCAGAAAATATGTAGGTATAATGCAAAAAAACACATCATTGTAAAACCAGAATTCTAAACTTTCAGAGTCTAAAAACCATATAAAATGTGTGGTAAACATTTAAAAATCAAACTATGTACCTATAAACTGTATAGTATATATTATTAGTAATATAATATTACCAGTACTTTTAAAATTTTAAATATTATTTAAAATTATTTAATTGATATAGTATTACTTTAAAAAAGTTATATTGATTAATAAGACATTTATTTAGATAATAAAATTGAGTATCTTTAAGAAACTGCTAATTGCTTAATGTATGTTGTTATTTTGGTAATAATTAATAATGGGTAAATTGATTAATTTTAAAAACGATCTTTATGAATATAATGACATTTATTGATAAAGTTATAAATAAATGTTATAAAAGTTGATTATTTTATTAAAAATATCTACCTCTTCTTCGACATCTATAATGTATTAAATATAATTACATATGACTTTTAATTATTTTACAATTAATATATATCTGCGAACCAGTTTTGGTTTATATAATAAATAATACATTCTGTGATACACAAAAAAAATATAGTTCTGAAACTTCAGAATTGAATTAAAGCTCGAGATATCTATAAATAAATGTATTTTTCTACTAAATATACCTAACGTGAATTATTACTAAAATGTATATATGTACAAAGTATTTCAAACAAAAATATACTATCACATAAATTTATATTACATATAATACAATTTTATGAAATTTAACAATTTTAAATACTTTTTTCTAGAGCTACAGAGTTATCTCAATTTTTCTATAACATTTGATGTATAATTTATTATTAATTTTTTCAATTAATTCACATAATATGGATAATATTTTCTGATTAATATAAAATCGCGCACATGCATTAATAAGCCACTCAAGTCTCAATCCCAATAGTATAGCTGGACGAAAGTACACCTATCTAAAACTTATAAAGATAACAATTATTTTTATTTCCGTTTATGCCTATCACATCAACCTTCAGAATATTATTTATATTTCCTTGTAAAAAAAATTACAATTAATTTTATTCTAATTAGTTATATCAGCATTATTTTATAATGACAACTGGACGTTGCTGTTTGGACGTATTAATTATATTAATGGACAATTGGATGTCAATTATTATTATTGATTTATTGTGTAAATTAATAATTTAAAAAATGTTAATCTCTTTTGGGTTATTTATTACTGTAGGGTCCGGATTTATATGCCAAAAAATTAAAAAATTTGTATATATTTATGCACACAAAATATCAAAAAATATGTCAAATATCCAAAAATTTAACGCAAAATATTGTGCATATTTTGCGTTAAATTTTAATGTAATCATCCAGAAGTAAGTATACAATCTTAATGTATTTCCATGCAAATATACTAAAATAGACAAAACAATTTACCTTTAAAATCTATATAGGTAGGTACTATATTTTTATCGAATATTTCAATCGGAATTATTAAAAAAAAATTTGTATACATAGATTTGTAAACAGATAATACCAAAAATATACGTATTCTAAAATGAACTTTTACATCGAATTATTGTAGAAAATATAATAACACCCTTGACACTATAAATTCCATGTATAAATGTTATCTATTCTAGTTAACGTATTTATCAAATTATGCTTTTATGCAATTATCCAGAAATATGCATACTTAATATTCAAATATTATTATGTATTTTGAAGCAAATATGAAAAATAAAATTTTCTCTTGGAATCTGTATCTTACGAAACTTCGAAATTTTCAATCAGAATTATTTAAATCAAGTAAACAAAAATATGAATTTGTATATAAATCTGGGCCCTATTTATAAGTATATTTTAAATACATTTTTTCGTCGGTTTTCATATTAAAAAATTTACAATTGTAGGTGTCGAGAAGTTAAAATTATTTAATTGTACATTTATTTGTTTATTTTATATTTTAAATACGTTTTATACATTTTTTTTATAGACATACATTATATTATTATATACATTTTTACATTTGAAACATTATTTCATTTCGCATAATATTCACATCTTATTTCAAATTTCATTAAAATTATTTTTAAAAGAAATTGAAAGAAATAAATAAACTCTTTACTGATGCACCTATGTGATATATTTAAAAACTAATATCATTAAAATACATAAAATTATAAATATTAACGTCCAAATGTCCATACAACCAAACGTCCAGTTGTCCAAGACCCGCATTATTGCTGTTGCGGAATTTCTGGTGCATACTTATGGTGACCAAATATAAAAATCCAAAGAAAAGTGTCCTCCCTCTTTTATCATAAAAAAACGCTCCCTTGAGGGGATTGGTCAATTTGTAAATTATGCTATGTTTCTCATAGCCCATAAGGTCATCGCAAATTTTTTTTTTTTTTTTGACCGTATTACTTTATTATTTCTGTTTCTATCCCCTAGAAAAAACTGAATATTTGAAATATCATTATAAAGTAAACTTATTAGGGATGTGTCCTTCAAGTGCGTATTTGAGGTGGGGTGTTGGGAGCATTCAGCCTTCAATTCCAGAAATTATTTTTACTCCGTAGACTTTATAATAATGCGCCCGCAGAAGTTTTACGTTTGATATTTGTATATCGTATTATGAATTATGTTTATCATTTATTTTACCGTAGATCCTCGGTGCTTTTTGGTTGTGGTGGTTATAATATAAGTAAAATATTATTACAATTATTACAATTTGTTCAAGTGCGAACATGGTTTTTATTCACCGCAAAGATTTGTTCAGTGATTGCACACTAAAAATATTTCACGAATAAAAATTGCCTTCGTCTGCAATCAATACTGTATATTATTGAATTATATTATCTATTATTTCCAATGTATTCAACCCTCCCCCCTCCCACCGATCCCGTAAACTGTTCTTACTACGCCACTGAAAAGTGTCTACATTTATGTTGTAGATAATGGCCAATAGGTACACATGAGATAATTTGGAGTACAGAAATACATAGAAGTATATTTTAACTAAACTTACAATAGATATTATAGAAGGCATAGAATTTAGCAGGCTCAGTATAAAAGGGTTCTATCATGATGTTTTGAAATTGTTCAAGAAAACATTCTTAAGTTTCAATATGCAATATTTTTTTTTTTTATAATAAAGAATCGATTAATATTCCGCATTTTTTTTTATTTGGACCTAAAAATCTTGTTTTTGATATCTTAAAATATTAGTTTAATTGTAACTTTGATATTTAGTAATAATTAATAATTCTATCATACATTTCAAGTTCATCCAATTTCTAGTCAAATTAAAGGATTTTAAAAGAATGTTTAGTAAAAATCAACGGAAACCAAAAATCGTTAAATTCAGGTACATTTCGATTTAAAATGTTGACAGTATCAATTTACATAATTCAAACTTATACCATGTTATATAATATCATTAGACCTGTCAAAAAAAGTATTCCTTATACAATTTGCAATTAACAGGAGATATTGCAGATAAATTCTAAATTTATTGGTTTGGTCCACCCAAAGGATCACTGTCGAAAAAATAAATAAATAGTTCGACTTGTGGTTTTTATTTTTTTTTTAATTAGTTTAAATTGTTTTTGTGTTGGAATAGATTAGATTTTTACTTTTGTAGAAAATTGATTTGAATGCACAATTTTACTTAATTTTTAATTTAATTCTAATAGTTACTTTCTTGATTTTTTGAAAAATTAAAAGTATATCACATTTTTAGAAAACTATTAAGAAACTTATATATCTGTATTCTAAACACGACCCCTTTAAGAGGAGGTCAGCGAAAACAATTTTTAATGAAAAACTCATGTTAGCATTTCTCATTTTTAACAACTTACAAACATCTTAAAAATATGAAATGAAAAATAAATTATAAATAACATTATTTAGTGCCCTACGTAGCCTTTTTCTACATTAAAATTTTTTGAATAGTTTTTTAATAACTCACAAAACGTGTTTGATTGTACATATTGCTAAATGATTTTGTAGGACGCTAGATAATGTTCTTTTTTCATTTATTTTTAGTTTCATCTTTCTATAATGTTTTTAAGTTGTTATAAATGAAAAATGAAAAAGTATTATTTTCAATAAAATATTATACAGTAATGGGACCAATTATTATTCATTTTTAAAATACATACAAACATTTTTAAATTATTATATTTTCATATTTATTAAAAATGTCTAAAAATTACTCGCGTTAACATCCTCATACATTACCTACATGATTAAGCATGTTTACAACACGGAAATGTTACTACCGAAAATTATGTGTAAAAAGGAATATTTATGCATATAAGTGAAAAAAAAAAAAATTATCATTGTAAAACTAACACATTTTAAGATACGTTCAGTCTAAAATATAAATTCCACTTAAATTGTCTGACAGGAGTAAAAAAATCTTAACAATAAAATTGATTTTGTTCATTATTTGAAGTTACCAAAACTAAATCTATCATTAAAAATATGTGTTAATTAATTATTTATCGTACTTCAAGTATTTTTTTACGAGGAATATAAAAGTCAATAGGTATATATTGCAGAAGAACTATGAAATTTTAGTGTTTTATAACGTTTATATTGATACTTGAAAATTTTTTCATATTATTTTGCAATATTTTATCACTCAGACACTATTATGCGATTCTTTATCTTGACAGTTTAGTCATCGTATATGAACATTTCGAGTAGCTGCAATGCGTGTATACATTATTACATATTACATTATCATTTATCACGTATTCACAATTCTCAAAACCTATTTCAATTAAATCGTAAAAATTTTGAAAGTACAATATAATATTTATTTTAGTTGTATTTAGATGCTAATCACTATATATGTAACACTATAATGTCACAGCATTGATACTTATAGGTTGGTTAGGTTAGGTTAACCTGCACAAATATCAATTAAATATACAAAAATGATTTACCTATATACCTACGTAGATTTAAATGTTAGTTTCAACGTATATTTCTGTCAGGTAACATGACAATATTATTTTATTTATCAAAAAATTATAAAAAATTATAAATATTTTGAAATACTATCTATTCAAAATGTTTTATTTTTTATTTTTAAATTCCACATATATGGCTTACCCCTAACTTAACCCCATTCAGCCCAGGACTTTTAACGTTTAAATTAAATTAATTATAATATTCTTGTTTTTATTATTATTATAATTTTTTTTTTTACTATTGTTAGGTTAAACACATATAATATATTATGTCATAATATGGTGTAATTGGATGAGTATTCACCAGCATTTAATATATATATATATATATGTATACTTATATATTTTTTATTATCTTTAGTGTGTGGTAATTCTTTAGCTGTTTAATACTTTCGTTGACGGCGACGGAGTTTATAAATATTATACGCAGCAAACAAGCCAATAGCCTGAGTATGGGAGGGTCGAAAAACGTTTTGTTATCAATGAATAAATATTTATTTATTTGTTCGGTTGAAGAGATAATGAAAAGTGACGATGGAAAAAAGGCGGATTAATGAAATAAAATAACGCGTTTGACTCTCTTCGTACTGATATAAGTAAACGATACTAGGTACCTACATAGGTACTGAATACAACTAAATAATCTATTTTTAAATAGGACTTCCAAATTACCTTGTATTTAGAAAGATTTAAAGGAAATGGCACCAATGATATAAATATATGTACCTACCTATAGGCTAAAGTCACTCGTTCTATACAAATCATAAAAATAAGCGTCACATTCTCCACTAAAAAATATATTGTTTCACGAAAAATGATTAAAACCTACATGTACCTAATTAATACAAATAAAAAAAAAATTATTAAGAGGACCCTACACACCCGTTATTTAAGAGGTTCTAGCTGTTTAGGAAATTTTTAAGAAATAAAAAGCAAAATAAAAATATAACAATTTAAAAATATTTAAATATATTTTAAAATTAGTCTCGTGTTATTGTCACTTTATTGTTATACAATCGCCATATTTGTTAAAAAAAAAATACATATTTTCGGAAAATTATTTAAATGGATTCATAAAATAATTTTAAAGTTAAAATTCCTATAAGAAAATCGACAGTAGGTAGATATAATGTTTTGGAGTGAACCTCGTTTCAACTTTTTTTTAATTACTAATAAAAAAAAATATTTTTGTGGTTTAAATAAACTTTTTAAAACTTTAATAACATTTTTTAAATTTTTTAAAGACACCAAAACGAAGTTCAGTTAAAAATGTTATCTTCAATCGATTTTATAATAGCTGTTTTAACAGGTTTGCGGAAATGATTTTATCACTGAAAAGTGTCGATGTAGTGTTCTCTTAAAATCGAGGTTTTTATAAAAATAATGGGAAAAAGGAGGGAATAAAGAAGTTCGGAAAGCTCATTTTGCGAGTGTGAAAAATTCCCGGCTTCTAAACGTATTTTAAAACAATTGTTTAACCCACCAACTATACTTGTGTGTAGAAATCTAAAACTAACAAAACAAATGTAAATTGTAAATATTGATAATGATAACCATGCCAACGAATTGTAAGGATAGGCAGACGAACGGACACTAGGAAAAATAATCTCATTGAATGTGTTATTTTCCTGTTTCTGTTTCCATAGTATGACTAATAATAATTATTATTAATTGTAGACGATCGATGGTCAAATGGTCTCTGTACTCTCTAGTAACTATAACAACGAATCGATAGGACGGACGGACATAATGGGGATATAAGATGTCTAAACTTATGTTTAGAAATCTAAAAGATTTATTATACAAGAGCATTTTTATCATATCCTCTCTATAATAACGATTCGATGCGTATGTAGTTCAGAAAAGTAACATGCACACAAAATTGTTTACACATCACTTCAATGTTTAATCATTTAAAATGAATACCATACCTATTAGATTAAATGACAAGTGATTACTTAGATAATAATATTATATGAGTATTGATTTTTTGTCTGTATTTCGTAAATTTAAACTATATAATATATTATTTTTAGACTAACAGCCGGATACATTTGTTAACAGTATATACCTTAAGTTTAGATTTCTGAAAAACAATATCAAAACATACCAATTTTTATACATATTTTTGCTTTTAATTTGAATATTTGAAAGAATAAAATTTTCATAATAGCAACTAATAAATAGACAAGGTTGATAACCTTCAATGACTCAATGAGTTAAAATTCCACAATTTTTTTATTAACAATAAATGTGGGTTTATCTAATGTTGATGGTAGGTACATTATAGATCAAAATTCTAACATTTAATATTTAAAAATTAATAGAAATACAGTATAATATATTATAAATTCATGTTAGCAGCGTAATTTAATTTAAATATGTGATGTTAAGATATCATATTCGGTATCTAATTATGTTTTAAATTTCGGTTAATATCTTATTTCATACATAAAAAACAGATTATTATTTAAAAAAAAGGATTAAATATGCGCTTGTAATTATAATTAATTAATTAGTTAAATATAAGAAAGGTACTATATTATTAGATTATTGATAGGTATAGTGTTGTGTGTTATTTTAGTAGTGTTTCAAATTATTATCAATCAAGCCGTCAAATCATCAAATACTTTGAAATTAAAAACAAAACTTCATGATACATTTGATATTACAAATATATAAAAACGATATTTGTTATTAAAATGTGTTGCAATTCAGTCAATCATTTTTAATAACGATAATCAAAGTATCTTCAAGATACATATATCTATTTACTTTTACTATGAACAAACATTTACACCTAACAATTCTTCAAACTTAATTTTTATACAAGGCTAAATCTTAAGAAATATAAATCATTTTTATGAAATTTATTTCCAAAAGTTTTTTGTATGCTCAATTCTTTATTTTTTTTTATAATTTTAAAATTTTTGATGTGATTTTGATAATTTTATTCTTTAAAACTAGTTAATAATTTTTAAACATGAAATTATACAATAATACTATTAATTTCTAATTCAAAATAATATTTATTTTATACATTTAATATTTTTTCCCTTTACTATTTATTTTCTATAGATGGAAAGAACCTGGACTATGATGTAAACATAAATATTTAGTTATAAATATAGGATACTATTTTATGAGGCAGGGGAAGGTAAGATTAGTTGATTTATCTTAATGGCCAGAGACCAAATTAAAACTTTTCCACTTATAAAACGAAATATACAATTCTTAAATAATTTTAATCATATCATATTATATTCAATGTTGTATAATTCAACTCGTTAATATAATTCAGATTTTTTTCTACTAAATCATTTTATAAATCCAATAACATTCTTCTATATAAAATATATATATAACTATATATATAAATTATAAAGCTTCTTCTCTTCTATAATTATTCTTAGCTTTTTTGAGACATTAAAATATATAATTCTTTTACATAAAATTCTTCTTATTACTACTGCATATAATGAATCAATCTTTTCTTCCTTAAAAAGATAAATCTTATACTATGATAAAAGACAAAAGACGTAGCTATTTAATGATTATAGAGTTGTTGGGAAAAAATAATATTTATAATAATATAGATACATATTTTTAGTAATATATATATATACCTATATAGGGCACAATCCTAACCTAACCTTCACTATCCTCTCTCACTCATTTAACCTAACCTAACTTAAACTCCCCCCACCTGTCTAATCTAACGTATCTTAACATTCCCCACTCTTTCCACAGACCACATGCATAATCTATAGTAACATCTTTTTCCTTCCCCCACCCACCCATCTAACCAAACTTAATCTCCTTTTCCATTTATCACTCCCACACAGAACCGGTTCTATCCGCTAGATATATGGGAAGAGTGGTTAGAGGTTATGTTAAGTTACGTTAGATTCGACAGGTGGGAGAAGTGGAGGGAGAGGGGTTTGGTTGAGTTAGAAACGTAGGAGTGTGGGGAGGTTAGGTTAGAGTTTGTAGGAGTTTATTAGGGCGGATGTTTAGAGGTTAGGCCCTTGTCCAGAATGAACCATAACATACTAATTACACAGTATATCCCTGTCCGGAAACTTTGTGACAATAGTATAGGTATTTTACTTTTTTTTTAAAAATCAAGTTTTGAGTACCTTATTTTATATAAGCAAAAATTCTTAAATTTTTTATATCGTAATATAAGTGGCTAGTAAAGAAAAAAAATTAGCTTACTATGAAAATAGCACCCTAATGAAAAAAAACTGAAATTGTGCCACTGTATATAATATATTAAAAGCAGTTACTACTTTGCCAGTGTCTGGGATAAATAATACATTATTAAATATGAAGCACACATGCATATGTACAGATGTATGCGCATTTCAGCTTAATGTCCAAAATGTAATGATAATGAAATGTCTGTTCATATATATAGTGTTTATTAATGTTTTAGTATAATGTCTGTACATACTATCCTCTATTGGGCATCTCACAATATATGCCAATACTAGACTAATATCAAAGAATAAAAAGTTATATCTATGTTCCTCTTTGACTAAAATAGTCCGAGTAAGAAAAGCAAACAAAAAAGTGTGAAGAGAAACCTCGACTTCATAGACTGTGAAATGACACATTACTATCTGCTACATAATCCATACACGGATAGTATGGACAGTGTGATAAAAATATTGAGTAATTACATTTTTACCTTGTATAATTGTAAAATGAATGCAAGGAAACATCTATATTTTTTTAAATTCCAAGATGTTTATTTATTTTTATTTTTGTGTTACAAATTTTTGACCAGAAAGAGCTTTAGCATTGGTATGATATCGATAGGAAGTGGCTCTAGATGGTATCCTATAAAAAGCATTATTTGATTTTTCCAGACATTTCCATAAATAAGAACAAGTTCTTTCTATATGGTGTATGTAGTCATTGTATACACTCTGTATACATACAAATTAAATACATAACTATACTTACAAACTACCTACTATATAGTGTATGACTTGCATAAGTATACTGTATACATACATATACAGTGTATAATGAAATGTTAGATTCAAGCGATTTAAAGTGGTCAATATTATTATGTGGATTATATTTTATTATATTTCTTGGCGACTACACTCCACGAATGTTAAAAAGGTTCTTTGTTGAGTTGGTAGCGACCAGTTTCTAACCCGCTACCTTGCCATAGTCAATGCTACATTGGTATACAGAGCACAAATATTCATTGAATACTATAAAACATATATATGGTATACCACATTAATGGTTAACGCTGTAAAATACCAGCCTGTGGGGGGGGGGGGATATGAGTTGTTGTCTAACACCGAGCACCTTCTTAACGTCCACAGAGAATAAGATTGCGATTTCTGAGTTATTATAATTTAACAAAATGTTTGGATAATGGATACATATTGAAATAATATAATATAATGATATAAAATTTTCAAATTTTAACTGCAATATTTATATAGGTATATCACATCGAGCTTCGCTCAAAATCATTTTTATCTAAAAAATTATTTACCGTTGCCTTCAAATTCAATATATCCACTACTACTATCATACCCAATAGACTAAATCCTTCTTTCTAACCGGCTCTTCATCTTTATTTACATTTTTTTTTTTTTAATATTTTAGTTTAAATTATCACTTGGATAAAGAAAAAAAAAAAAAAGGCCTGACTCTTATAAAACAGTAATTTCCTCAATATTAAAAATTTTGTATATTCATATGCATAAATAATTCAAAACTATAAATATCTATCTATTCATCTAATACTATAATAATAGGTATAAAAAAATATTAATTTACTCACCGCATCTGCCAATTGTTCATACATCAAACCAGACATATATTTATTATTTTGATTTTTATTAGCAACTACTGATCCATGTTGTGGTTCAATCCAACATTCTGTTATTAATTGGTAATCATCATCTTTATTATATTGTGAACAACAACTACTTTTGGCAACTTCTAATGATGCCATACTTTTACGTTTTTCAAACTGTTTATCTTCAATTGATGATGTTGAAGATCTTCTTTCATCGTCATTATTTTTCTTTTTTAACATATCAACAACACTTCCATATTCAGTATCTTTTGTTTGATGTTTATTAAAAATGTTTGGTGGAAATAAAACATATTGAATGACACAATGACTTGTGGGTGTACTAGATAATGATCCCTAGAATATATAATATAATATATATCATATATATTTATAATATATTAATTTGTAAGATAAAAGCCAATCATAAATTTAAAAGATTAATTATAATTAATTCTCAAAAATTCTATTCAAAACAATTAGAAACATAATTTTAGTTTCTGAGAGTAGAAAGGAATGTATTATGTAGATTTTACGTTTTTTTTATATTTTTTCGGCAGAAGGATTAAAGTAAGAGTTTTCTGGTATAGAGGTTTTTGATAGAAAATTTGTTCTAGTTAGTATTTTATAAATGTCATTTTTTGATTTTCAAAGTTGTTTTTAAAAGCATAAAAAAAAACTACTACTCTATTATGAAAAGTTGATGTAAATTAGAAAATAACAAATAAACTAGTCATAGGTTCGATTAACATATATGTATAATATTTAAAACAACCAAAAAAAAAACAACTTATAAATAATATAAATATTATGAGAGTTCCCCTCAGAATAGCTTTATCTAAATAAATTATTTATATACTTATATACATATATATACTATATAGCTAGTCAAAATCCATAATGTTGTTATTTAATATATATTTGATAAATAAGATATTTCCAAACTATATTATAAATATATCGGGGGAAAGAAACAAATTAAAATTTTTTAGCTACAGTTTATAAAGGATTAGTGAATTATTTATCAACTATAATTTTTGTAGTAGCCTGATATTATAAATGTATCATATTATTATCTATTAGTTTTAATAAAGCATTTTGATAAAAAGATTATAGATGCTTTAATAAAATAATATACATTAATTATTTTGGATTTTGTCATTGAAGCATCATTGATTGATCAGGTAAAAACATTTGTTGGTCATTTGCACATTGTATGTTTTAAAAATAAATAACAGGTTTATGAATATTTTACTTTATTGCTTTATTTATACGGTTGTAATATATTATATTTTATTTTAACAATTTTTAGATTCTGAGTATAATAAAGAATTATGTATTGATTTTATATTAATGTATTTTTTTGTATATAATATACACTTTCTTACGTAGAAGTTTTCAGGTAAAAAGCTATCTGGCAGAAAATTCATTTTATATAGTTGGTAACTTGGTATTTTAAAGAAGTTAGTTTACAATTTTTCTAGTATTTTTTGTCAACATAAAGAAAAACTACCAGAAATATAGGTAATTTGTTATAAATAAAAACATAATAGCATGTACTCAGTATCGTAAGCCATTTGTACATTGCAAAGATATTTTGTAAATTGATACACGAAAAAGGTAAATAAATAAACAAGAGTGATGCACAAACAGCCTATACACATAATACTATATGGATGAACTATAATAAATTAATATATTAATGTTGAACTATGCAAACTAATATATACTATAGGGTGCCTATTATATATATTATATATAATATATATAATAATGTTCATACATTTTGAGATCAATCAAATATAATTAACATATGTTTTAAAACATCTTGTGTCATTAAAAAATATTTAGACCTATAGTCCTTGACACTCTGGAAAAAATATAAATAATAAATTGATGTAGGATCCTTGATAAATTAAAAAAAAAGATCTTTTGTAATTAAAATTGTTTCTAGGATTCATGTTGCAATATTTTTATTAAAATCTTGTATTAGCTATATACTTCTTTAAGCTGAATCATTTACAGCTTGCAAGATATGCATTTTTCTTTCAGGCGTCAAAAACTTGGAGAAAAAGCATCAAAATTTTTAAATGACCGGAAAATAATATGAAAACGATAACTGTAAAGAAACATGTGTCAAGCGACGGCGAAAACGGGCTGGACATCTAAATTTCTATAAAAGGTAATTATGATACATTTTTTTAAGAAATGTACATTTGGCTTTATTTATTTTTAATACTAATATTTCAATTATGCATATTATGCCAATTACATTGCTACATTGTTCAATGGGTTGAGACAACAAACATAGGTCCAGAATCTTTTTAACAATACATAATATAAAATATTTAAAATACTAACTTCGATCATGTCTACTTGTAGAACCATGTTTATTATACCAGATGATGAATGAGCAAATCTGAATCCTTCTCTTAACCGTATTCTAAAAATTAAATTAACAATAAGATATTTTTATTGCTTATATTATGTACAAAAGATATAAATATTTATATTCAATATTTTGGTAAAATACAATAGAATAAAAAAATATTAAATGTGGGAATTTTAGCACCTACTTTAATTTTGTTTGTACCATGAAGTTTGATAGTATGTACTGATATTGATTTAGTGGAGGCTGTAGAGGAGAAAGGGTATCAAATATTTTTATGTTGCAATGTAAATGGAAACATAATAAATTCAACACTCAACAAAACTAATTGGAAAACGTGAGATTATATTTCATTATATTATTATTATTGTAATATTCATTAATAAATTAACATATTTACTAATATGAGAATTGAATATGAATATTCATATCTAATTTTTGGACATTTAGGCAGAGGAGGTAGTATAAAAAATAGAAAAGTTAAATTTCAAGTGATCCCCATGATGAATTAAAATTTGTTTATATTACTCAGTTAGGAAGAAAAAGTAATTCATTTAGATAATAGATATTTACTTTGTCAATATAGATAGTGTACGTGCTAGTTGTAATAGTAATTTTTGGGGTGGACTAGTACATCTATTATAACGACTACATCCACTACTCCATATCCACCGTCTATGATACAAATAACGTGAAAGGGTTGTTGTTGTTGTAGTCTTTGACTCTACTCCAGATGACTCGTGATAGGTATCATTCTGTTTTCCACTACTTGATTTAGAATTTTGATTTTGTATATTTGATGTTGTTATAGCAGGAGCTGGGTAAGGTTGTGAACCGTCTGGGAATATGACAGTTGTGAATTGTGTTGGTATTCGCTCATATCTAAAAATTAAACAAAGTTTCAAAAAAATTATCTAGGTAGAAAAATATTCATTTTTTTTTAAATATACCGTATAAGGATTTTTTCTAATGGTTTATCCAGAAAATATACATATCTTTGAGGTTTTTTAGATATTTTTATTAATAATTGTTCACAGTCTTTTTTCTTTTCCTTCTTTTTTCTATTTTTTTTCTTATCACTAGTATTAGTAGTAGATTGTTCACTTTTATTAACAGTAGGTAATGGTGATTTCACTGCTGTTGTTGAGTCCAACAACTGAATATTATTTTTTAATTCATCAATAATCTAAATATTTAAAAAAATATATATTTATTTCTATTATATAACTACAATAGGTATGTTTCATCATTGATTATATACATATAATATAAATATATATATATATACACCTATTATGTAGACTACTGGGGGGGGGGGCAGTTTTGAAAGAGTGAGTGGTTAAATTAAACTATCATGGACATGAAAGATACGCTTATACCATAACTATTTGCGACCTATAGAGACGTACGCGAGTAAGACATGATCATTAACAAAAGGTCATGAAAGAAAGTTAATAATATTTGAAAGGAAAATACTCTGGAATATATTTGGACCACGCTTTAACCGAGAAACAAATAGTTTGACAGAAGAAAAAATGAAGAGCTACAGAAATTATACACACGACCAAAAATTCTAGCCTTTATCAGGAATAAAAGACTAGAGTGGTTTGGACACACTTGGAAAGCGGATGGTCAACTTATAAAAAAAAGTACTCTTTGGAAAAAATGAACAAAAAAAAAGACCCCTAGGAAGACCCAGGACCCGGTGAATCTATGTAGTTGACAAGGATTTGAAAGCCATAGACCAGAATGTGATATACGAGTCGACTTACAATAGAGAAAGATGGGCAGACCTGTTGAAGGCAGCAATGGTCCTTAATGAACCGGTAAGCTGATAAATAAGAGTGGTTAAATGAGATGTGATGATTTGAAACTATGTATTTCAAGTGTTCCGGAAAAGTGATATCAGTGAGAGAAATGAAATAAATGCCGTGAGTAAAAGAATGTTTTAGAAACATAATGTGAAATGATTAGTATGGGAAAAATGAGTGTAAACAATGATATGAATGAAATGGACCAAAAAAATTTTATTTATATCAATGGACACCCGAGTATAATGAAAACTATATGATAAATGTATATTTTTATTATGAATATTTAATTTTAAATAGACAAAGTATTGGTAAATTTTTTAACTATATCATTTCATTTTAGTTAATTCGTTTATAGTTTAAGTTATTAAATTAACTACTTTTTGAAATGGATTTATTATTTGGAATTTTTAATCTAAGACAGAGAAGAGTACAATATAGACAACAATGCGATAATACCCTATCTATAGTTCCTAGAATTCAATATGCATCTTGTATTTCATAGTCTTTATTTTTATACATTTTACTTTTAAGATATGCTGAAGATCCATTTCTCATTAGTGATATCAAATTTATTAAGACCTTTAGATTATCTAAGGAATTTATGTTATTGTTATATATTATTGCCAGAGTAAAAAATTCTTTTTTTTTTTTTTTTTTAGCTCTTATAAGAAGGGTAGGTACAGAATTACTCATTATTTAATTTTACAACAGTAAAATATACATTATTGAAATGTAACTTATTATTCCCAACAAGTGCTAATTGCTATACATTTTCGTGCTGTAGGTACTACTATTAAATTAGTATTGGAGAAAATGCATCTTACAGTTTAAGGTTCTGAATAAAAAAATCTGCATTTTTTAATGTTTATGTAGCTAAATAACAAATAAATAATATAAACTACAACCATGTATAAATATGTATATGATTAAATAAAATTAAAAATATTATAAAATATAAAGTACTTTTAAAAAATAAACAAAACAATTTCAATTTTAATTTTTTAATATTACCATTTTAATTTGTTATCAAATTTGTGTAAATTTGTGGCAGAGAAAACTATTTATTTATTTCTCCAAATAAATATTTTCTTTGTGATATTCGGAAGATGAGATCTATGACTACAGCGATTTCAAATATTATCTCGCTGCGAGATTAGGAAACGAAGTGACTTAAGTTGTTATGTGTCTCACTTTTTCAAAACTGCCCCCCAGGCCTGTATTTCAGTGACACAAAATATATAGACAGCGACAACACTATATCACTTTTAATTAGCGTAGCGTATTACATAATTATAGACCACCAGTAGTTATTATTTTCATAACTAATAAAATACTTAATATAGTTCTCTACAACAGGGAAATTTTCTAGACAACTAAAATACAGGCCACTTGGCTATCTATAATACTTATATACAATGAATTATTTTACAAATTCCATTACTCTTACTGAAATTCACCTCATTGGCAATATTTATAAGTATTATGTTAACTTGTATGTAGAAATACACCTACAATTCTAAATGATTTATTGGTTCATCATAAATAATCTAGTTGTAATATTAAAAAACTGAAAGTTGTCTATGAGGTGCAATTCAGTTGAGCTGCTAATTTCATAAACAATTATCTATATATAATTCAAAACGTAAATATTATTTAAACCTTATAGTGAACAAAAGCTGGTACACAACTTTGAAACCCCAAATGCAATACTACACAACAGCATGATGGAGGTCTCGGCGAAACTCGTGCAATACAAAATGATACATTTCCAGAATGTGTATCACTAAAAACAAAAATCAAATTAATATAAATTGAATACACAACTATATTAAAAACTAACTACAATATTACCTTCTATCTAAACATTTCACATAGGAGTGGTCATCAATCAAAACAAATGTACACCATTGTTTTAGCAAAGCAAATAGTGATTCAGCTGCTTTCCTGCAAGTTAGTGTTTGATAGCGGCCATTGTCTGTATTTGCCATATGCAACCATCGAGGTAGTGGGCGATCATGCCTTAACAACAATACACCATCACCAATTCTATAGGTAGAAAACCATTTCGGCCACTGTGAATCAGGGTCTAAAGAACATATAGGTTTCCAAAAGTCAGCAAATTGTTGATGTTGTTGATCAGTGTAACTTTGTTGTTGTGCACTAAAAAAAAAATATTTTTAAATATTTTCCATAAACTATAAACATTTACATTTTTCTACTCACTTTAATTTTACTTGAAACTGCTTTATAGAGAATGAATTTGAATTTGTTGGTAAATGATAAAATAACGGCATACCACTACGTAATGGACTTCTGTTTGGAATTCCAGCAGTTGAAAAATTAGTGGTCTTTGATTCTGTTGTCCCAACTGTAGAGTCTGTTTTAGACATACCAACATTTAAAATATTTTGACTAGAATTATCTATTTGTTGTATTTGTGGTGTAATAGGACTCTCAACTTTTTGATGTTGTAGTAGATCATGAATTTCATTTTGTTTTCTCGATTTATTACAATTATTATAATCAATTAAGTGACCTGTACTAGGGGAATATGTTTCCAGATGTTTAATCAACATATCAGTTTGTACTATAGAACGCATGGTAGACCAAAATCTAGCAATCAAAGCTTGTCTATACTTAGAAGAAACTATTCTTGGAGCAAAATTGGATGATCCATCAGTCAACAAATCCATATTTTTTGTAATAGTAGTTGTAGCAGCAGCAACAGAAATAGATGATGATCGACAAGATGACAATTGGAATTGACATTTTTGAGATGATTCTAACTGTAGCTGGGTTTTTTTATTTCTATTACATGTAATATCATGTAGAAATTCGTAAGGACCTATATTTTATAAACAGAAGAATATAAATATAAATAATACGATAATTTAACATTCAATCATAATATAATTGTTAACCTTTAACCACAACAGAATAATGGATATTTAAACAATTTTCTGGTGGTGGTGCTGGAGCTGGGGTTGGTTGTGTTGTCGGAGTTGATGGTACTTGTATTTCTGATATATCATTAAATATCATTGGCTCGTTTTTTGATATGACAGGTGGCCATTTTACAATTAAATCATACTCAATGTATATATGATTAGTCCATGGCAAAATAAATTTTAATTGAAGTTTACTTGAATTAGTCAAGTTGAGAATAGTTGGAGTATTTCCTGCATCTTTAAATTGTATATCCTATATGTATTGTTTATTTATTATTAATATGAAGAGATAAAATTGTGTATAATAATTATGTTATAATTGTAAACAATTAAATATTTAAATTAAAAATCACAATATAAAACAAAAAAATTGGACATATATACAGAGGATGTTGTCTCACTTAACTTACCTCAATGCGAGTCAATATTATACTATTATTAATTTTAAAAAATTATTCAGAGTGAAGAATTCTTAAATTATCAAATTAATAATAGTCAAATTATGACATATTATTTAAAATGGGAATGTGTCATAAATTGAAGTTTTAAAACTAAAATTGGGAAATTTTAAAAGGACTTCTAAACAATTTGTGCTATTGCTTGATTTTTTAAAAAATTTTAATATGATTAATAATCATCTAAATACCTCAATTATAAATCCTTCGCGCATGCGGCAACACACAATGTTATCAAGATGTGCTTGAACATGATCACTAATCTGTTTTTTAGAAACTAATTGAGTTTGTCTATTTCCATAAAAATTTGAATTTCTAAAATAAAAACATAATCAATATCTTAATGTGGTACTTACAGGGTTACCTTGTGTTACACAATACAAGATTATTTATCAAATGATATATTTTACTATACATTTATATAAATATAACATTTATTATATACCTTACTGTCCATTCACCATGGCGAACACGTGTAGGTGTACAACTAAGATTTTTTGTATTGTTTGGAGACTCATTACCATTTCCTCTTTTAAATGACCACATGATAAACTTATCATGATAATAATTAACAATTAAATTATTAATTGTTCTTGGAAATGAGTTCAAGTATGTACCAGATGTTGCTGCTGCTATAAGCTGCATTAACTCAGAATATGGCACATGCCCATGGCCTGAATTTGGGTGAAATTGACTAGATACATGTAAAAATGAGCATGCCACACCAATACATCTTAATTGATTTAAAACTGAATCAAGCACTTGAATGTCAGCTAATGTTATCATTCCATCAGTAATAACGATTAAATCTAAAAAATAAAACATTCAAGAATCAAATATCATCATTTATTAATTAAAATTATATTTATATTAAATATCCTATAAAGCAAGCTGCAGACATTACAACTTGTGGTACAATTTTGTGGTAGTTAGACAGCCGGATGGTGAGGCCATCTGACATCATGAAACAGGATTTTAGTCAAACAATATATCTACACACAATGTAATTGTAATTTCGTAATTGTAATATCTGTAATTTTACTCATGTCTCGTAAGTAATAAAAATACTTACTTGATATGCTTGAACGTGGTAGTAATCTAACAGCTAACATGCCATATCTTAGAGTGTTTATGAAACCGGAATCTGGATTATTATTACCAATAGATAACACTTTTTCATCATTATTAATTTCATCACTATGATGACTAGTGTCCACACTTATAACTTGATCACTACAATTACTATCATCATGGTTTTCATGTTCACATTCACTAAATTTCTATAAGACAAAATAATAAAATTGATATATTGGTGTATACCAATAAATAGTTATATATATATATTAATTAAAATTAATTTGTAAATAGACTATTCATATTAAAATGGGCACCTGTGAAAAACTACAAAGTAGACCACTTAATATTCAATGTAATGTGGACTGAAATATAGCTTTACCTTTCGTAGTTTAAATATATTTTTAGTTGATCTACATGGCTATAGACAGTAGTCGTAATAATCCACAAATATCTTAAAATGGTTTTTTTCAAATTTAATTATAACATATAAGTTGTATTTGTCCATTTGGCCAACTCAACGTGCAAATTAAGACATTAAAAAAAATATATATATATAATTATGCCATTTGGAATACAATCAAAATTGTATAAAATAAAAATAGGTATAATTTATATAACATTAATTAACATAATATATGCATTCTAAAATGTAAAAAACCGTTTCAGTAAATAGGTACCTTATAAATTATTTAGATGGTAGAAACAGAATTTTTATATTACAGAACAATTATAAAAAAACTAGAATTTAATATAATATTTTTGCAAATGTACTAATTTACACATATTTGTATTATGAAAACTACCATACTTAAAATATAAAATGTATTTCAAACATTTTCTAGTGAAATCATAAAACCTTAATATATATTCATAATAATTCAATAAATTGAAGCATTTTAAGTTTACATAATTTTTTTAGGATTTTTAGACTTTTTAGTTTAGAACAACAGAAATTACTGTTATGTGTACTATACAGATCAAGAATATTTACGCTCCTTGATTAAAGTCTAAAGACAAATAGTATATTGAGCCTTAAAACAAGTTTAATTGAGTAATTTCAATATGAATAATATAAACTAAAATGATTAATAGTTAGTAGTATGGTATACTCATATTATAATATAATAATTAAACAAACATACAGAAAACCCTATTTTATTTCTGAAAGCTGTTGTAATTTTTATACTAATATATTTTATTTAATTATGTCAAACTACAAATAACAAAATAAGTTAGGAAAGCTCAATTCTTAGTTCCTAAATGTATTTTAAAGAATGATCTAAAAATATTAAACAAAATGAATAATATTTATCTTTTTAATGACCAAATCTATAAATTGTATAAGCTGTCCAGTTCATATGCAACCTCGGTGACAGTTATACTTTTTGTAGAGATTTAAAATTGCATAAGCATAAGTAAGTTGCCAACATACTTTTTTTAGGTTATTTCTATGGAATATTCCTGGAAAAATACTGATTACCTAATAATATCTATATCAATTGTTCAATTGTACAATGTTTTTAAACCTCTGATTAGATTAGATGAGTGACGTCAATCGAGGATATAAATGATCTGGACAAATAATAACCATGTACTATACTCCAGTCCATGAGAGAACGGCCGGATTTGCACATCGATAATAATGGTCGTGTGTTCAGCAAGGCTTGTTTTCTCCTACCACTGCTACTTGACTGCAAGTATACACACATACATTGTAAATTAAACTGCACGGCGTACAAAAATGTAAATATACTACTATCACCCTATGTGCACGACTGCCAATGACGGTGCTCTACACTGACATTTCATCATCAGTTATAGTGCGGTGTCAGGTCGTTTTCTCTTGGGCCGGAGTATAGTAACATACTGTATGTATTAGACAAACAAAACAGGGATATAAACTTCTATTAAAAAACCTAAAAACATGGCTACTTATATGAAACTTTTGAATCACTTTACTAGCTCAACAATATTTTCTTAATAACAAAAAGAATTACGTGAAGTAAACTAAAACTAAACGTACCCGAGATTTTCGATTACTTAATGTTTCTGCTAATGCATTTTCAAGATGATTCATTTCAGATGTGATGGTCTTAATGAATTCATTAAAATTACGATTATTGATAAGCCATCCTTGTACTAATACCTATTTGAAAAATGTGTAGCATATTACCAAATTATGTACTTATGTAATAAATAATATCAAACGTACCTGTTGAGCCAGGGAAGTATAAAATGGTGTATGTACTATAACTGTAACATATACTTTTGGTTCAAATATTATGTCTTTAGATCCGGGAACAATAAACTAAAATAATAAAAATATTTAAATGTAAATACTTAATAGTAATAGATAAAATGAATACCTACAGGCCTGATAAATCCTTCGATACTTCGACTCAGAGCTGCAACCATTTCATCGAGCATAACATGACCTCTTTGAATATCCTACATGAAAATGAATACGACAATTATATTTTGTAATAAAAATGAAATTTGTGTTTTGGTGAAATGGTTTGTTGGTGATCTTACTACTGAAACATTAGAAGGACTCATATCCAAGCAATATACCATATTGTTCACTGGTGTCAAAAAATATACACGAGTGATCGCATCCATGACAAAAATGGACCTGTCAAAGTCGTTGTTCATATCTCTCGGTTCCCTGGGAACAAACGACATGACTTTACATTGTTCTGTCGATTCACAATCCAATTCGTCATCCACCATCTGTATGGTGCCCAAACGCTTCAGGTACCACATGACGCGCATGTCCGCGCTCATAGATTTGCCCTCGTCGATAAGTACGTACACGCACGAAGCAACGGCGTACGAACCTATGGGAATGGTCCGAGGCACGGGAAACGTAAACACGTTTGATCGGTCATTTTGTTGCTATAATTTTGAAAACAAACGATTAGAGCTACGCGATCAAAATCGGCGGTGATCGGTTCCTACGATAAAAGTACTATATTTACCCGGGACTGGTTACAGATGACCGAGACGACTGAATTGGTGTCCGAGTCCGTGGACGACGTCATCGCACCGTTGTCGGCGGTCGTGTCCATCGTTTCCATCATCTCCATCGTGTCGTCGACCGGTTTCTATCCAACAACGTTCAGATAACGTGTGGACGATCAAGCGTTGTGGTGCCGGCCGCTGTCGACGAGACCTGGGCACATCATTCGTTGGTCTCGTATTTTTGTCGTCCGCGACCGTCGCTGTAAGGATATTACGGAAAAGTCGCAGTCGGCATAACGGCGAAATGATACGAACAATAATGATTATTATCGTTTGTATCTCCCGCGCTCGCCGCCGAGCGTATAATCAACGGGCAGAAAAATTGATAATTTACGTTCAAATAATAATAATACGTAATATTATTTCATCGCGTAATCCGTCGGGCCGGCCAAGACAACAAACCGAAAAACCACGACGATGATAACGAAATATCGGTAGGATACAACACTACAACATTCGCAACGCACGTGCTGCTCACCGCGCCGCCCGTACACTAGGGTCGATCGGACGGCGCAACAGCTGTTGGTGCCGTGTGATAACCGTCCGATTACGCGCACAAACGGCGACCGACAACAGCAACAACAACAACAACAACAACAACAACAACAACAACAACAACAACGGCGACGGCCGACGTAACAATAATCGTAATTGAGTAGTAATGTACCGTTAAACGTGGTGCGCGACGTTCGGCCGGTGGTGGCAGTCGCAGTAGTTCACGATTGTCGATGTTTCGCACACGGACGTCTTCGTATTTATCGAGACGTGAATTTTGTTTATTATTATAATCTGAACGGGAAAAATGTTAAAAATATTATGCCGACGATCGATTATATTATCACGTCTTTACACTATATTCACACACACACGAGTGTATATATATATATATATATATACGTATTATTTTTTTTTTCACTTTATAATACGTACACGAAAGACGAGAGGACGGCGGTTGCGAGAGAGAACGATTATAAAATATTATATCATAGAAACCTACTTTTATGAAACGAATAGTTTTTTTTTTTTCTCTATAATAATTATTTTATTAATCGTGGCCTAACCGTCGAGCGCGAATTAAAATGTATTTTTATCCCGTGTCGAGTGTACGTTTGTTATAAATATAATAATAATATAACCGTATATAAATAATATATCATTATATAATATTATAATAGGTATATTTTGTACGTAATAATATGGTAAATTTGATTATAGCGTCGCGCGTGCGTCCGCCGTGGAGACGTGTGATGGTTTAATAATATTATTAAAAACGGGAATGAAAAAAACGTGTACGAAAACGCAGTGAAACAATGGTCGCACGGGTCAGCGAACACGCGCACGCACGCACTCACCACCTTAACACATTGAGTGTGCGTCAATGCCGTCCGTGTTTAGTTCCTATCACAGAAACAATATACCGTATTTTTATGTCTTGTGGTTCCTGTAAGCGCTGCCCGATCGCGATGTTCGAAATTCAGAGTTGTTCCGTTATTTTGTGTCCTGTGGTTTCAAACGACGAAAAGAAAAAAACAACATTAGTTTTGTATTAAAATTAAAATGAATGAACGTAAACGCGCCCGTTTTGAACGTCAGTGTCCAAAACAATGATCTTGATTAATATATACAATCTTAAAAATCTACATAAATAGATATCGTTTTTTAAATGATAAATATTCAAATTGTATATTATTATGTAGGTAGGTAGGTGGGTGGTAAGCGCTCGAATTGGAAAAATCACGGGGTAAAACACCGATGGCAATCGGTGTAGGTACACAATTTCGATAACAATATTTAGTTACCTAGTAATCGGTAATCTGATCAATCTGATCTGGTTTAGGTACACAATTAGGTAATATTCCAATAGTTGTGTAATCCCCCGGGGAAAAAATAAAAAGGGATACTCTTGGGCTATCAAATAACGAACGTTCCTTCAAACTATTTAACTCGGCTAAAGCAAAACAGTTCTTGAGGGTGCTCTCAAAATATCTAAAATAAAGCGTTAGGTATTCATTCCGGCTTTCTCACAATTCCAGCAACGATTAAAATAATATTATGCATAAATAAGTATATATTTTAGTAGGTACATATTATAAAAATTTGTTAAATTTATAATAATATATATTTCTGCAGTAGGTACTCGTGTGTTTGTGAGCAATACCGTTCATTAGAATTTAGATGACTAACATAGTCGTTACCTATAGATAAGTATCCAGAGGGGGGGGGGTCCATGGGGTCTGGACCCTCCCCGAAATTTTTTTTCATTCTTACATTAATATTATATATTTACTAACAACCCAACATTTTACAATATAATAATTAATATTATTATAAAAATAATATTGGACCCCCCCCCAAAAAAAAAAAAAATAAAATCCTGGCTACGTGCCTGGTTGCTTATAATATAGGTATATTAATGTACATGTAATAAACAATATATTATGTATTATATACTAATGCTGGGTATTAATGAGTTAATAGATAAGTTGAGAGTTGAGTTAATTTAAACTTTTGATTTGACTTTTTATAAGTGATTTGTATTAATTTAACATTATTTTTGGCTATACCTATTAACTTTTAAATAACCAGTTACTTTTAATTAAAACTCAGTTAAGTTAATTTCATGTTTATTGTCAAAATGGTTCAATAAAAATAAAGTTGTTTTTGTCGTTTCTAATAATTCTTATATTATAAGAATTATTTTTTTCCCGTTAATATAATTAAAACTAGAATACCTATATATTATAAATAAACTTCCCGTAATATAAATTGAGGAATATATTAGATTTCCCACCAATAAACAATATTTAAATAGGTACCTACTAATTTGAACATTGAGCAATTTCCATTTGTTAGAATTTTGAGGAAAAGAGTAAGTACCTACCTACTATGTTTACTAATTAAACATTTTTATGAATCAATTTGTTGTTAATTTTAATTATAATTATTATAAATACCTACATTGTAGTATTTTCAATAATATTATGTTAATGATTTTTAAAAATTTTTAAATGCTTAAGTTAAAAATAACAGTATTTCAAAAAAAAAAAAATAATAATAGATATACCACTGTATATCTCAAACGAAAAAATTAACTAAATCGTTAAGAAAAAAAATGGCTATTAACTTTAAACTTTTACTATTGTATTCTATTAACTAAACAAAAATCATTGTTCAGCATTGTTACATAGGTACCTACTACCAATTGCCGTACTATATAAAATACCCCCGGCATCGTCCGTGCAAAAATTACATTTAGTAATTCGGTACTGCTTATCAAAACGTATCATTAGGCGTGTTTTCGCGATTAACACGTTTTAATATTTTATCTTATCAACAACCAAACACAATAACCATTGTCCATTTCATCTGATCGGTTATAAATATTATTAAAACCAAAACTGATTGTTTATAAAATTCAGTAACCAAATTACATTTGGTTAATCGCGAAAACGCGCTTATTTATCATGGTTAATATTTTCTTTATTAGGTAGGTATCTATTAATTATTTTTAATTGATATACCTACCTACTATGTTTTCCTCGTCTAGGCATGTACCAACTGTGAGTTATCATACATTTTTCATCATCCCTGTCTTATACAGTGTCAAGGCAAGTTTTTCAAAATTATCTTTGTAGTTCAATCTATAGTTTATTTCTATTTTATTCATTGTATTGCCATAATTATGATTTTTTGACCCTAAATAAGCTAGCAACAGACATTTTAGTTGCCCTGATATTTTATTTTAGTAAGTACCTACCTATAAAAGTATTTTAAAATATAGATATTTACTCCCAGTAAAATTAAAAATATTTTGCAATAAAACGTAGGTACATGTGTTGATCAGCTGCAGAACAATAACAAATAGGTAGGTATAAACTAAACATTTTATGTTGTCCAACATCTCGGCGATATCTGTTTATGTATATAACAATATGTACATATAACGTCGCAATGCGACGTTTATAAAACGTATCAAAGCTGTATTATTGACATTTGTTACAGAACTATATATTTTATATGTTCCTAAGTCGTTTATAATTGTACTGTCCTGCAATATCATTTTATTATGTTGTATATACAGTTAATTGCATGTTATACTTTGTAACATCGCATATTGCGTTGTACCTAATAATATACATATAATAGACATGGCAATAGAGGGGAAATTTTTAAATCACCACTGTAAATCTAATAAGAGTCAGATCGGACCCGAACTGATGTTAAAGTGTGTTATACACTCCGGTTATAATATACAAAAAAGTCACTTTTTTGGGTATTCTCCAGAGGGGGCTGTATTCCTCCCCTTCCTCCTTAATGCGCTAGGTCCACTTCCCCTTGAGTTATGAGCAATCCAAAATTTGGTTTTGGACTACTCAAAAAAGTTACTTTTAGTATGTTATATACCTTAGAGTACAACATATTTTGCCACCGGTCCAAGCTCGTTCTTGCTGTAATTAAATGCGATCATCTATATTAAATATTTACATCCTTATGATGCCTTTCGTTCACATAAAACAAGCATCTAAGTAAGTAGATAGATCGGTTAAGGCGTCTGTTAGTTAACTCCCCAAAACTATAGGGTACTTGTGGTCATGGTTTATGTCTCAGCTCAGATATTTTTTTTGTATTATTTTACAAACATTTTTATCGAAATATTGCATGGATGTTGCAAAAGAAACATCCACATAACATCTCGTAAAAGACATCATTGCAGGACAAATATACAGTTCCAGCAACATCGCCAGAATATTCCTAAAACTTGGATTACGATGTTTCATGTTTCATAGAAACATCCTGATGATGTTGTTGGGACAAGTTTTTGCACAGTGGTCTACCTACTAAAAGTCAAAAATATAAAATAAAATTAATTTTAAACTTAAAACAAAACTAAACTGTGCACTATAATGTCATTATTAAAAATGATAACACATAGGACAGGTTTCATTAAATATTTGAGGGGTGGGACAATAAAAATTTTCTGTTTGGGTTCCAGTTTTATAGAAATACAATTTTAAAGTTTTGGCTTTGTAGAAAAATGAAAAAATTGTTCTGGTTAGAATACGTTTTTTATAAGTGCATTCAAAACTTTCACTAAATATTAACCAAGTGTTAATTAAAGGATGAAATTAGGATTCAGCTATAGAGGTTTTATTTAATTATAATTTTAAGTTTGTTCTTCTTCTTCTCCTTCGTCTTCTCTCCCAACTATTTGGGGTCGGCCAACCTTTTTGACAAGTTTTATGCTGGTTGTCGACCTGACACAACCTCAATTATTCGACTTCTACGACAGGCATGAGGAAACCGCCTCATAATTTAATGTTTATAATTTTAAGTTTGTTCCAGTTTCGATTTCAGTTGGTAGATACTATAGTTAGGTACACTCACAAAAATATTTATTTTGGGTAATGAAAAATGGGTATGATTTGAATCCAATGAAATGAGTTTTTTATTTAAAGGTTATTCTCAATTCATTGAACCATTAAAATTATAGATGTTTAACGAAAAGGAAAATTATCATGTAATTAAAGACAAATTTCCAAATATTAATAAAATTGGTGTTTCGAACGTATAAAATTATATAATAAAAAACAATGTACCTACCGATAATAACCTGTACAAAAAACTGGTTATATTTAATTTGGGGTCAACCCCTGGAATATATTTATTTTATTTTATTTTAGATGTATATAGTTTAAATAACTTAAAAATAATCGTTGTTATTTTGAGTTTTGATACACTGTTCAGTTGTTTTTGAACGCTTTCCTTCCAAACAGTGCCGGTTAAATCTTATAAGTTATAATATTATATTTATAGTATTATAAAATCAATGGTAAAACCAATATTAATCACTCGCTGTGCTCAGAAATCAGAATAAAAAAATATCCACTACCATTTCCTTCAGATTATCTAGTACTTGCAGACTGCAGCTATTGTGTGGGAGGAGGGGTTGAGTTTACAGCACTATATAGTATATGAGATCCATGTTTTATCGTGGTTAGTGATTACGTTGCATTACGCAAATACCATACAATATGTACAATATAACCACATATAACCTTAATGTGTCATAAAAAATTTAAAATAGATAAGATAAAAAGGAAATATAGGTAGGTACTGTCGATAAAGATCTTACAGATGCAATCACATTTTCTCTTTTTCAAAAACTAATAGTGCACGTATGATATACGATATCTTATTAGGTATACCTACATATTTATTTCAAAATTATATAATATTTTACCCATATGATGTGTACGTACCTATACCTATACACCATTTACAGGACGATTCCTCTAATGTACTTCGCACCTCATTAACTCAGTCGTCTTTTTTTTTTTTCTGTGACAATTCATTTTTAATTTATCTATACTTATAGGCAGGTACAACATTTTTATGAACATATTAAAATATTCATGTATATATATTTTTTAGATTTTTTTGGAGCGTTGCGTCTCAAATTTTATTCAACAAGTAGGTTGAGTCCGAATAAAAAAAAATCATAGCCTAATTGTACTTCGGTAAGTATATATTTTTTAATAACCTAATATTACATCCCTAAAATTGATGATTTTGAATACCTACCAAAGTGGTTATCGCTTTGGTTGGTCACAACGAAATTGATAGGCATATATTTAAATAGGTGTAACAGTGGCGTAATTAAGGAGGGGTTATGAGGGTGATATATCACCTTTTAGACCCTATTTTTATTACAATAACTTGTTGATAGGTATTATAATTATTTGGAACTCATATTTATAATAGTGTATAAATATATAGTTTTGGTATAAAAATTAGTATGTATCTATGTCACTTACCTTAACGACTTGACATGACAAGTTAAAATTTCGTTCTCAAAAAACATTTTATGTTTTAGTAATTCGTAATCACAATTTTGACGTTTGTAATTCAATTTTTTATTTTTAATTGTTACGATTAGTATCATACTTCGGTACTATCCAATTTACTCAGGAACTTTAAACTGGTGTAAGTAGCTAAAGTAGGTAAAGATGTAAAATTGTTTGTTATCACAAATCTGAAATGTGTACCTAACTTAAATATTTATCGGTTATTATATTATATATATATTTGCAATGTAGGTACTTACTAATAGTACTTTATAATATCTATTAACATGCAATAATTTATTATTATTAAATTGAATCGCTAATTGTAACTTAATCTTGTAAGCATTATTTTATCTGCAGCATATATTTTATTATCAATTAAAATACTATTTATGATAATATATGATAATACAATTAAAAAGTAGGTAAAAATTAGGTTACAGATTCCAAATTTGTGGTTACGAAAAATTACAAAATGTATTTATTTTATAATTATTTGTAACATGTTTTTTGAGAACGAATTTTTAGTTTGTAGTTCTAGAGAAAATAATTTTCAAAATGTCGTGAAACATTTAAAGTCATGTTTTCTTCATAGATAATACCTTAGATGCTGATAATCTTGTGACGAAATAATATCCTTATCACCCCCTAAAAAAATTATCCTAGTTACTGCACTGAGATGTGATATAATACCTATTTTATAATAAACGAGGGTATGCCCGTTATTCTGCCTGATCTCCCTGCAGATATGTCTACAAGAACAGTACTTTCCCCTTATCCCCCAGGTAAGATATTTTTCCTATTGCAACCCAACTGATAAGAAAAATGATAAGAACATATCATATTATAAAACATTTGAACATGAGAATTCTTACGCAGTTTGAATTCAAAATTTAATTATAAAAATTATATTATTACAAACAAATTAAAAAATTCATAATTTTTAACTTAAAAATGGTGACACGTTGTAATAAATAAAATAAAAACCCGTATATCAATGTTTATTATTAATTATTTCGTACTTTTTTAAAATAATTAAGTAATCCTATCAAAATAACTGAATTAAAATTAATGTTGAGTACATATAGCCGCAAGACTGGGCAAGTTAACGATATTTTTTAACTCGTTAAGTTAAGTTAATTAAAAATAATATATAAGCTAAGTTAAGTTAAAAGTTACTCGTATATTTTTTGTTAACTTTTAAAGTTAAAAGTTAACTTTAAAAAAAAAAGTAACTTAACTTAGTTAAAAATTAAAATTTCCTAATTAGGAAAAAAAGTCGATATACCTATTATATTGTAAAAAGGTGAAAAGGATGGTTATTCTTTACTTTCAAAAAAACTACTCGGGACTTCTTCTGCCTGAAAAATTGTATACATGTAAAAATAAAAATACAACACGTCATTTTAAAACCCATGCATAAATAAGAAATCAGAAAATAACTTCTAACTACCAAGATACCTACATTATTGTTTGATTCACACTAATGTAGTGTAAAATAAGCAGTACCTACCTACTACTTCAATATATTTTCTATACTGGATGGACATAAATATTAGCCTCCATGTAGTTAAAAAGACCGGGCTCAGCCCAATATTCGTGAACGGCCAACGTCGTGGCGTGTGCGTGAGTGGTAGGTACATCGATTATTAACGAACATGCTATTCTAGGTACCTACTAAAATTGCGTATAAGTACCAAAAAGTAAAATCCCATTCAAAAATTTGCATTGTTCTTCTAGCAAAATTTAACTTAATTTAGATACTTTTGTATAAAGTTAACTTGAAGTTAACACGTTAATTTTAATAAAAAAGTAACTTATTAAGTTAAAAGTTAATCTGAAAAAAATGTAATGCGTTAAGTAACTTAATTAAAATTAACTTAACTTTTTAACTTAATTTTAACTTTTAACTCGTTAATGTCCAGCCTTGCATATAGGTATACGCAGTGGTTAAAGTGGAATATATTTGCAGGGGGGACTATAGCTAATGCAAAAAAAAGGCGTCCCCTGAACTAGTACCATAATATTTTTTTAAATATTTATATAAATTTAACTTTTAATCCATGTTATTATTGACCTAATTTGTAAAAATTTATCACGGATGTATATATGT